>VZTF01001477.1:241321-283317 GCA_013397755.1 Cnemophilus loriae
AAAAAAAAAAAGAATAAATAAAAAAAAAATCCAAGAAAGCCATCAAAATATGTAAATAGTGGGGTTTGGTAAATAAGAAGCGTGAAGAGCTGCTACTATGGTGTCAATGGTGCAAAGTCACGCACTGCCCAAATAATTCCCACAATTACTCTTGCTTTTCGGCAAGTATTTGTTGCCTGCTTGGATGTCACAAACATAAGCACAGCAGGGATGCATCAGAATAAAACAGCATGTCTGTAGCGTCAATGAAATATTGAGACACCCTAATTATAAATCAAAGAGGTTGTTAACATGCTGCCATATCAGTTCCTCTTGCCTAGGCTGGAGAGAAATCAGAATTGCACCAAGCTGTGGAGCATCACAGCAGTGACAGTCTCCCGATTCTGAGGATCCTTCAGATACAGTTCTACAGCTACTGCCCTGCACTGCAGAACAGGTATCTCTGCTCAGCCGGTGCAAAAAGGCACAGTCCTCAAAAACTAACAAATCAAGAAAAGGCTCCATTTTTTTCTTTGTAATTCTGGCAGCAAGATGACATCTATTTAGCATACACATACTGACACATATCCTCCTTACACGTATCTTTTTATAGAAACTACCCCTGCTTATGGAAATTCATGTTAGCCATCCTTTCACCTATGTAACAACTTTAGGCAAAATGCAAATAACATTCCTCTACACCCTATCTTTTAAAGGCAGGAATAAATAACATAATTAAAAGAGTAAATAATGGAATAACTACGATCTAGTGTAGAAATATGTACTTTGGTATTCCTTAACAATAAAAACCTAAGTACAGACTTGCTCCTTAAATAGAGCCACACATCAACACCTCTCAAAAACTCACTACTTCGTCTCTTTCAGGACTATAGCCAACTTTAAAGCCCATCATGCTGATATCTTAAAACCTGAAGCTGCACAACCAGAAATCACTTTTCGTACAGAACTTTTTTTTTTATGTGTCAATGATGCAGCCTAGTACAATTCAAACATTACAGCAATGTCATACTAATGTTATATTAAGCAACTAATTTCTATTTTTTTTTTTTTTTGACAGGTCAATTATGAACCATCAGGTTCCTGGAAATACAGTAAGTCCACTGCAGTTAAAAGATGATAACTTCTGAGTATAATCAGTATCATATCACGTACAGAAGGCACTATTTTCCATTTAATTTTTGTAATTGTCTTTATGACTTGCTTAACAACAGCATTTGTATTAACAAGGGCAAAGCACCTTAAGTTCCCACTATACACAGATTTACATGTTTTTGGCAAATATTGCTGGAAAAAAAATGTATAAAGCTGTTAATGTATCCAGATTCAGCAATAATTAAACACATGGTCACGCACTGTGATGAACATGAGGGCCATGGGAAGTGATGAGTTTCTTAAGTGATATAGGCAGCTTTCCATGTAGAAATTCTGTGTTAGTACAGTTTGTCCTTTCTTCTTATTATAAGAGGTCATTAAAAAGATTAGGAAAGACATCTATGAAATTCAGTATCAACAGCCTAAAAGATGCACATCTGGCTTACAATCAATGTGCTTAGCCTCTTATTGTTGTGGCAGTGAAGCTTCAAATAATATAATTAAGGTTGGAATTTATAAATATTTTTCTGAGAAATTTATTGGGAGATGAGGATCTTTTCGGCAGCAGAGTCTAAAGCTTTCCTAATATTATAGTTCTGGCTACAATCACCTGCCACTTTTGCTTGAATGATATGAAAGAGGACAATGGAAGAGTTCTGTGAATACTATATCTAGGCATCTGGAAAAGAAAAGATCTCCTTCTGGCAGATTAACTCTGCCATGGTCTGGATAGGAAAAATTTAAAACTTGAGTGTTTGTGTATTACAAACAGAGTTGTTTGGAAATTCTGTGCGCAGCAATACAAGGCCTGGGTGTGTTTTGAGCATGTAATTTATTGGTAGATAATAGTCAGAGTTCAAAAAGTTGCAGTGAATACTCAAATATCGGCATAAGCAGCATTCCTTTCCAGTGCTACCTTTTCAGGTTTTCTCCAAGGTACCAGGAAAAGGAAAACAACAAGTTAAAAAAAAAATATATCTTATAATGCCAGGTAGATCACCATCACCATCAACCTGTCACGAGCAACTTTCAATCTAACATTTACCACGATAGATACAAGATTTAACACACTAAGGACTCAAATCATTATATTTCGGGATATAGTTATACCTTAAACACTGCACTATTTACTGATTTCCTCCCTTTTTAATAATTTAGGTTTAAAAAACCCCCAAACCATCTAGAGCAATTAATTCAGTGAATCTCAGCCACAGATAAATTCTGGTTCATTTAAGTCCAAATCAGACATTTCAGTTCATGTTCATGCTAATGAAATTCAGATAAACTACCCTGGCTGCAGGCCCATTGACTTCTGGCTGAAGAGTACACACAGCTGGACGTCTGTAAATCAGGCAGGACACAATTTCTGCATATAGGTTAATCACTGTTCTGCGTCACCAACGTGTAAGAGTACAGACACTAAGCCAGAGACCTCAAGACAGCATTTTGCCTGCCTGGCAACTTCCTAAGAAAAACAAAGCTTACTTTTCTGGCTGTACCACATTACATGATGTGAGCATTCGTAAAGTAGACTAGACTGAAGCAAAAGGGATAGAGGGAAAATTATACCCCTACTGATGTAAAGTGACTTAGGCTACACAGTCATTTTAAGTCACCACAGATCCGTGCTGACACTAAAAGAATCAGTTCCATCCTCTCCCCCTCATTTCTCACCGCCACCACAACTCAGGCAGTAAAATTTGTACATAGATAACGTGAACTGAGTAAATCATCTAGCAAATTTCTTTCCTGAAAATATTGAATTCTGAAAAATTAGGATATTTTGTTATCAGAAATCTTTTATATGACTATAGACGTTATCTTTCCAAAAGAAAACCACAGACAAGGCTCATCAGGCTCTCCTTCATTCTATAAACAAAATGCATTCAGATTAATCTTTTTGACTTGGCAAGTATAGTTTTAAATCTGGTTCTGCTTATTTTTATCTAAAGTCCAACTCTAAAGAAACCACATCTGCATGAGTGCCTTTAGTGTAATAACTACGGCCACCTTAAAATTACTATCAGCAAAAGGGAAGTAGCAGGGAAGGCAGAAAGACCTGCTGGATGATAACAGATATGATGCTAAATGCTAATGGTAGCATAACCATTGACACTTTTAATAAAAGCTTGACACTTTTAATACAAGTTTGGGGAAAAATAGCTACAATACAGAATTTTTAAAGTGTGAGAAAAACCCAGACAAATCCCAGTGTTATATCTCTTCATGTTAAAACTTTGCTAGGAAAATGGTCAGCAGTTACTTTGCTTCAGCAGTTGCTACAAAAAGTTTCATGAGGATTTCCACAAAAATTTATCTTTAGTTGATAGCCTCCCCCCCAAAAAATTGGAAACTTTGAGCAACTAGTAATAAATTCCACTTAGCAAAATATGATTCTGGAAGCTAAAAATTCACCAAAGCATTCATTTCGTTTTAGCATCAAGATCCTTGACCCAGACTATAAACTGTGTTTCAAACACACAATGATTTCCTACAGTGATTTCAAGCACCGTAGGCAAAATCATTCGTTTTAAGCGAGCATAGCTCGTAAAAATAAGAAGTAGTTGTTTCTGGTAACACAAAAGTATTTTCCATCTTCTGTTTACAAAAAGCATTGTCACAACCTATTCCCTTGATTCATAACACTCTTTTTCTGATTGCTTTTGTGGATTATAACAATAGGCCTCCTGCAGTGCTGTAGTTTGCAAACTACAAAGAAAGTAGTAAACAGTCTGTTGCTACATACTACTTCTCTGCTGCTAGGTAATCTCTTTAAACCAACAAAAATTTACTGCCACCTGAGTATGATACATATATAGTCATTACCAGCAAAAATCTGGCTCAACATAGACTTTCTGTCGCTTGTTCATCATCATCTATTTTTTTTTTTACAGTTCCGCAGAAAACACTATCTTCTAGGAAGTAACAATACCCCTCTATTTAAACTAAGAATTATCACCAGAACTTAAACACTAAACACCTTAGAAGTCAGCCACAAAGCAAAATCAATGTTTCTTCCCTAATTTTCTTGGTAATTTCCTCCTTTGCATTTTACCTGGTACATTCCAAAACATTGTTAGAACTGCATGAATCTTATGGTTGCAGACAATAGCAAAGTTTAAGATCATGACAAAATTTATGATCGTTGTCAACCCAGGCTGGCTCCAAAGAAAGCTTTCTGGGTTTATTTAGCGAGGTATTTTACCTAAAGCAACCCAACAGAAATACCTCCCGAATTCAACACACAGGGTTATAACTTGTATGTCAATGTTTTTATCTAAAATTGACTTATTACATGTCGCAAGTAGGAACTTTTGAGATGCTATATCCAGTAATTTACTGAGGCATACTGCATAATTTTAATTCAAAAGTTATCAATTTTAGATCCAAGAAGACCTAGTTACATTCTCAAAACAGACACTACAGACTGATGGATAGTATTTGCAACTCAAAATGGGTAAACTAAACTTCAAAAATTAATACCAGTATATTTCAAAATAGAAATGCTGAAAGGCTCAAAATATTTTAAAAAATTGTTAGCCTATTTTGCCTTCAAAAAAATGGTAGAACCTAAACGCAAAAAACTATAATCGTCAAGTTGTACCAAAACCAGGTTTCATTTTTAAATCTGAAAATAACTGAGCTGTTCAAAGCTAAATATTAATCACAAATTAAAAGTACTTACCTTCTTGTCTGTTATTTTTCCTTTTTAGCCATTTTTCCACAGTTTCTGCACTTACACTTTCGGACACAAACTCATCCAGTACCTGGGGGTGAAGAGAAAGATACGCCTTCACTTTTTCATCTGTTAAGCCTGAAAGAGAGAACATTAATTGATTACATTATTGGTATGAACTCCCTCATATGAAAAAAATACCTAGAGACCAGTAAGAATCAATATCCTTTTGTTTAACACACTGATTGAATACATGACTATTCAAATAGAGCAGAGCGAGCAATATCCAGTCAAAAAAAATGAGCTGTCGTATAGAAAATAGTAGAAGCAAAGTGTATCCATACAAGATACCGTGTACAAAAAGTCCCCTAAAGGGGTACACATAAACATCACCCAGGAGAAATAGCCAGGTAGGAATTCATGACTATGATTGTGACTATAAAATCATTTATTTCCAAGATATGCAAGATGATATATTGACAAAGAAGCTGGTTAGAAGGAGATAGAAGAAAGTGAACTGGGATGTCTCATAGAGCACAAAATTCAGTATTATAACTGCAAATGGCAGCAAAATCAATACAAAGTATTATAGAACACCAAAATCATATGCAATTTTCAAATACTAGAATGACTTAAGTTACTTTAGATGTATAAACTGTTTTCACAGGCATGCTTCCGTTACTTTAGTAACTTAGTTATCAAAATGAAAATAATTGCAGATAAAAGGCATTTACAATATCTGCAACAAAAAAGAAAACTCCAGTAAACATTTCAGAAAAAGAAGAAAAATTCAGAATCTAATATGAATATCAGATCCCTGATATTCATAAATAAATTTTCAAATTCACAAAATTATAATCTGATTATACACTTCGCAAATACCCCAAACTAAATGACTGGCCACAGGGAGGTGAACCCAGCAGTGCTGAGGCTTTTCAAAGCAGAAAGCAATAAAAAACTCCTGTCCTGAGGGACTCGGCTCCAGGCTACCATAGAGGGAACAAGCACCCCAAGTGCAAAGGCCTTAATGAGATATGAGGGGAAGAGGAGTAATAACCACTGTAATGACTCTAAATACACCATCTTCTCTTGTGTTTTGTGTATTTAAATATAATAGTAAATTCTCCACAGAAAGCAGCCAGGGTTCAGCAGAAAAGAAACTCCCCTCTGAACAACACTGACCTCTTTCAGAGAGTATTCATGCTACAAAATAAGATCAATCCTCCTATTTTATGCTTTGCACAGTATCAGAACATGATGAGGTGTAGTGCAATTTCAATGCTAATCAATGATGGTAATATTTAAGATCTCTTACAAATGTTTACTCTTGAAGTCTTCAGGAAGCAAGACCAGGATACAAACCAACAGCTCTCATCTGTAGCGTGTCAACCACCTACGCCACTTTCCTCACACCAACTGAACCACATCACTCACCCACGTCAGCCACCACCAGCTCAAAACTGGTTTAAACTACCCTTGCTTTTTATCCAGAGGTGGCAGTTCCTGTTGGATATCATAGCCTCAAAGAACAACACTGCCACTTAAAGCAATTCCACATATATGAATCACTTGAATAAGCGCTAATGGAGCATCCTGATTTTCATTAGTAAAGAAGAAAAGGTTTATCCTAAATCAGTAAGAGAAGTAGATAATCAGCAAGTGGGGTGAAAACAAGCAAAAACCCATTACTTTGATTGTTTAACCTTAGGTGATAGCTTGGAGAGTTAAATCATAATGCAGCTATAAAGAAGTGCAAGTGCGAAATGAACAAGATGATTTTAAAGCCAATTCAGGGATCACCTCATATTCTGAAAAAATCAAACTCATCCATATAATTCTGTAATTTGTTCAAATGAGAAAAATGTAGTACCTTGAAAAAGTATTTCTAATTTCATAGTGAGAAAATTTGAAAAGGAAATATGTTTTAAGAATCATTCAAAAGACTACCACATTTTAAAAATTTAGCCATCAGAAAGTCATCAAAATTTATCTGCCCTTTAAGTTCTACAAGAAAAATAATCAAAACAGACTTGTCATAAAATGTCTGCTACTTCCAGGTTGTCTTTAGACTGCAAAGAAAAACTTTTTTGCTTCTAAGAAAAAAAATAGCACCTGAAAAGATTGTAAAATTAGCAACTGGAATTCTGAAAGGATTGATTTGTTTCTTCAGTGAAAATAACCTTTCTTTCTTGATCCAAGCCTTTATATGTTGTGGGTTTTGTAATACACACATCAAAATTCAATAAAATGTCAATTTGAAATAAGACTTCAGTCTACAGGTCTCAAGTTTAATACCTGCAGTGACAGCTACCAAGAGGGACCATCACTCAGGAGGGCTGAACTCTGGCCAACAACCTAGCATTCAGCAGGCCAGAAAGCACAGAAAGACTGGAATAATTCCTCTGGGAACTAAAGGAGGAATCTGGCATTTGAATTGGATGTCCATTCATTCCATTTATGCAACGGAATTTGTCTTCCATACATATATCCTGTTTAATTAAAAACACACACATCAAACCACCTTTCTCTCTTGTATTATTACTTTAAAATTACAAACTCACATTTCAGTGCTGCTATCTGACACAACTTGCTGTTGTTGTGTTTTATGCACACATTAACTATTTGTTCTGAATTTGTGATTAAATAATGAAGGACACACACATATCAGATAAGCTCTTCCTTTTTTCATTCCCCTCTGAACAAACCGTAGGCAAAGAAACAGCTCCAGCTGCCCACCACTCGCGGCAGCCCAGCAGCTCCTCACTTCCTGACCAGAACACCCAGTTAGGCTGTGTAGATCTCAATTTGAAATGTTCTCTTTGGCCATACCATCTCCTTTTAAAAGTTTCTTCGTATGTATGGAAAACATTAATCAAGTTGGGTTTGGTTTCATATTTTTCATTTCTAGGCTACTCCTGTCTTACAATTTTCCAGTGAATGCTGGGGTTTATGCAAGTGGTTCACCTTATTGTGGAGTTTTTCGTGTATCTCATTTATTACAGGGTAGGATAACATAAAACTGGCAAAGCTTAATGCAAAGCAGAGTGCAGAAGACAGCCTTTCCTCCCAACATCACCCAAGAGGCAATTCCTTGATCAGCAAAAGGACTTTTTACTGTCAGAGGAAACGACCTTTCTAGCAGGACAGTCATCCCAGGATGTTAAGAGTGAGAAGGGTAAATAAAATGATAGAAAAGAAAGTGTATTTATTTGTAGCATTTCTATAAACTCATGTATTAGTGCACTGTACGAAAAAAACATAGCCCTGTTTTTCTACTTTGCATACGCCTGAGGCTCGAGCTGTTCATCTCACTCGGCATAGCTCATGACAGTCCATTAAAATTTTGGAGTTGTGTTTTGTGTTTGGTTTTTTAAGTGGTGGTGATCAAGGGTTTGTTTTTTTAAAAATAATTCATTGGCTTTCAATTCAGCATGTATGAGGGGTTTGGTGTCACTTTTGGGTTTTTTTTTTCCTACCCAAACTATGACAAATAGTTTCTTTTTCACTAGAATTAATAGCAGAAATACATGCAGTTGAAGCCAAAATTATGGGTGGATTTCTTTCCTGGTTTGTTTTTTTTTTTTAGTAAACTAACAATAGAAAGTACAGATATTGCTACCAAGTGTCACAGTCCAGCTATTACAACTTAAACTAGAAAACCAAAACCCTCACAATAGTCTGGTTCAACAAATAACTATCTTTTCATGGTCCTATGACTAATACCTTAAAAACATGGTTCATTTCACTGAGGGTAAAGAATAAAGAAACCTTTACGTGGAGATAATTCAGCTAGTTCAATAGAGCTACTTAAAGAGGAATACTTATTCATATAGATTATGAACCAGCAGAGGAAAATATATTTACTCTTTATTTATTTCAGTAGGGTACCAAGACTAAATTATTGGGTCTTCAAAACCATAACTAAGTATTTGACAGTTTTTTTAGTACTTCTGCTAAAAGCCAAGCAAACCCAAAAAAGCCCAGTACCACCACCTTCCAAAATACCTCTATTTCTGGGTCTCATACAAAGCCAGTGTGAATATTGCAGGCTGCTCAATAGTGATTGCCTGGCCTGCTCAAGCCTAGATTCTGCTTTTGATCTACCAGCAAAGTTTCATTTCAACAACTCCTACATTTCATTAAAGATAACATAAATTAGAATCCTAAAAGATTTTCACAGACCAATCTCCCACTGTCCAGTGTAAATACACCAACAGCCTTATTAGTCAACATCTGTAGCACTAAAAAAAATACTAATTAAGATAAAAAAAGAAAATAGGAAACATTTGTTACAGATGGAAGTACTATGCAAGTAGATCATTTTACAGGTACTGACACAAACATTTTTCAAGATGCCTCGAGTGTGTGAAGATAATTTCAAACAAAATGTATTTGAATGACCAGGAAGGAACAAAGCATAACAATGGACAAAATTTATAGAACAGAAAGGTTCTTATAATAAATGTGATAAATATTCACCCTGTTGATTACCACTATCCTCTTACTGTCTACGTTGTGTTTTAGGAGAGACAGAAACTGCAAACAGTGTTGCAGTCTTATATGCGGCTGTCCTCTTAAGATGTCAGAAAAATTCTCTTTGGAAAATAACTGAATATCAACACTTTAAAATAAAAGCATAAAACACTAGGACTTCTGTCTGAAGGACTAAAATGGTTCTTGGGCAGAGGTGACAAATTATACCAAATTCAGCATCTTAAAACTCACTTTACAAAGAGTTTTACTTTAAATTATAATGGCACTACAAGGAAGCGCTCTAGACCAGTAAACTGAATATATCCAGTGCTGTTCACCGACCTGAAACCAAGTGGCTTATAACTCCTTCATCCTTACTATGAAGCTTTCTTGATCTCCAGCAATGAAGCTGAGGGAAAACTGAAAGGTTGATTGCCTGCTGGGAACCATCCCTGGCCTGACCCTACTCCAGAGCAACATTCGAGACCTGCCCAGGACATCACTAGCTGTCTTGGAAAATGCAATGCCAAGAACCATTCCAGACAAAAACCCAATTCTAGTACATAAGAATTCTCCTTCGCACTGTTTACTAACTCAGATCCAGCATAGCTTGGTTTAAAAATAAAACAAGAAACAAAAACTCCTTCAAACATCAATTATCAGTAATTATTCCTTGTCTTTGAGCCAGTCTTCAACAGCCTTCCTTTGGAGAAAAAAAAAATCATGAAGCCAAAAATCACTAGATAGTTGTATTTTTGCTTTCAGCTCTTTATGCTGCCTAAAATATTTAAAACATTTCTTGGATATTAGATAACCTGTGTAGTACTGAGTCGATTAATGGCTCCGCTCTCTGACTCTTAATCCATGTCACACTGCTCTCTCCTCTGAGAATAGCTTCACTGAGCTCAGTATAAAGCAGAACTGACTGTGAATGAGCTGAAAGAATTGAAGCCTAGAGCTATGTTTAAAAATCTGCTCCATTTAGCAACATGAGTCACACACGTCATTAGCAATTCTTGCCATTTTTTCATTAGTGTTGTGATATTTGGTCTTTTTTCTAAAACCACTAGCTTAATTAAACCTCATGATTAGGCAAGAATTTTAATTTTCACCTAAAGTTTCTGGTTCCCAGTCTGGGGGGCACATGGGGAGTCAGGGAAAAATGGTTAAAAACTGATGAGCCAGCCCAATACTTATCAGGGGTCAGCATTTTATCCTAGAGCAGCTAGACTCTGAAAGACTGCAGTCATCGCTTCCCTCAAAACCCTTGCAACAGTCTTTGATTCATTTGAAACACCTTTTGCCCACTTAGACAGGATCCAATGGTTTGAAAACACATTGTGAGGGTATACATTGATCGTTATAAGAAATCAGGTGGATTTCGCATATCAAGAAGGCTTTTACTAATAAACATGAAAGGAAATAACTATAAATGTTGTCAATGTTCCATCTGTTAACAACAGCAACAAAAAAAAAGTAATTCAAACAAAAAACCACACTAATTAACTTGTTTGGTTTAATAAGCAATTCTTCCCTGAAATTAGAGGTGCCTCAGAGTCACAGCAAATATGGGCAAAGTCTTAATTTCTCCAAGTAGCTAATATATTGTACAACATAGAAAACCTTCAAGCCAAGGGAAAAAAAATCATAAAATCATGGTGATAAAGATAAAGCATCACCTGAATCAGAAAACAAGCTTACTTACAATAAAAGTGAAAAAATGCCTAATTTGAAAATACTTTTTCTCATTTGAAATAACAAAATTATGAAGATAGAGGTGTCACACTGCCTCAAAATCAGCATTTGAAAATAAATATCATACTTGTATGAAAAAAGAAGACTTGAGATATCTGAAAGCCATCCAGAAGACCTAATTTGAACACAGCTTTGCTTTAGATAAAGGAGTACACAGGCAGTCTTGTTCCATCTCTTACTTACACAAAGATCACCTCTCTGTATTTTTCGACAGAACTTTATAAGTGATATTTGTAGTTATTCTCAAAAGCATTCAAGGCATGTGTGTACATTGCTTCATTTGGATTAAGCATTAATCCCATTAAATCAATCCCTTCTTTGTTCAAAGCATCAGGATTCAAAACCACAGGCACAGTCAGTTTTGAAATATCCTTTTCAAGTCAGACTTTTTATCTTAATCCATTTAAGTACACAGGAATGTAATGTGACCAAGTGCCCAAACCCTCTGAAACCTGACATTACTGGTCTGGCAAAAAGTATAATCACTAACGAGAAGCAATCAGAATGGTCAAACCTCTTTGATTTCTCTTTTCTTGAAAAATCAATTCACAAGCTTATCTGTGAGCAGCTCCAGTCACCTTTTTTGCCCCTCCTCCTTCAAGTCCCTCCTGCATTTCTAGAAAAGAAACCAATACATGGCTCTGGTATATCACCAGTAAAAACCAATAATGCAGTATCTGAAAACACCTCACTGCTGATTTGGGTGTTTTAAAAGGGTATATGTTTGTTTCACAGATAATAAATTTTACTATTAATCATTTCAAATCTTCAATAAAAGGGGAATGTTTAATTACACATGCCTCCAGTCGCTGCATAAACCTGCAGGCTCTGTATACATGTAAATGACAGCAGTAGCCATGTGACATCTCAGCCAGGATGCCAGCAGCACTGCTAAAGTTTTAGAGAGTGAAAATAAAGACCAGCTCAACTAAACAGAACTAGAATGTACTCATGCGGGAAGAATATCAACAACCACTGCATCCTGCAATTCAAATCCCATATTCCTGATGAAAATGCCATGGATGCACTTGAACACGCCAGATGCTGAGCAAGGCATGGACATAAGGGCCTTTAGTTTCCACTAACTTTCATGGTGGTTTTTCTGATATTATCAGCATCTTGCAAGCCTGAGCCCTAGACACCTGCAGATACTCAGCTGCTTCGGTCTCCCAGTGTGAAACACTCAAGAACTGCACAGTACTGGCAGCTCTGACCACTGCTTCAGTATTAACTTAAAAAGAAAAAAGGTCTTATAAAACTCTTGATGAAATCAGTTTTCATTAGCTAGAGCTAAAAGGCCTATAATCCTTCCATAGGAATTATATGTATGCCTAATGCAGTCAACGTATTCTCAACTTGAATATTCATCTTTATAGGGTTTCAAAACCCACTTCAAGTTTTCTGAATGGCATGATCCTGTATGTATGCTGTTATGCTGTAATATCATCCATTAGTTGATGTATGGTTTTTTTTAAAACTCTGTCTTACTTTCCTGGTTTGAGAGTAGCTTCTCTCCAGTTCTCATTAGCACATTGGAGTAACTCCGAGGGGTCTGTAAAAAGCTTTATTCTCCTTCCAGGTGCATGATGGAACCAAATTTGGAAATTTAATTAACACTCTGCAAAAACCTAACAAAAGGACTACAGACATGCTCTAGGACTTGCAAATTGTAATCAAATAATTTCAAGCATTTGCTTGAGAGAGTTATGTATCATCTTAAGGTTACTGATAAAAATAATTATTAACATAATTATAAGTAAAGCATTATACTGAAGTAGGTTAAAATATATTTGCAGATGTATAGGGAACATCTCAGTATAATTATTTGCCTTTTCCTTTCTCTTGCGCAACACATGGAGCCAGGGTACCTTGCTCCTGCCCAAAATATACCTGAAGAGTAATGCATATCTTAATAAAGACTAAATAAATACTAAAATACAATATAACTCATTATGAAAAATGTGAAGTCACTCAGAACTTGCACATAACTAATCTCTTAAAAGAGCATATGCAGCTGCAAATTAAACTACTTAAAATCTAATGATGAAGCAAGGTAAGAATGCCTTAACTCTTCCCTTGAGAACAGGTGCTGGGACCAAGTTCTTGATTTATGTCTTCTCCAGTAATACCTTCTGCCTGATGTAATGTCTTCCTCCCACCTGACACCTAATCCTGGAGCAGGTCCCTTTTTGAGTGAACTCTTCTGGCTTAAAAGCAGCCCCATTGCCTTCATTACTAATATTTTACCGCTGATCTGTTACTTAAAACAAACTTTTGTGAATAAAGTTCTGTAAATGCTTTATAATATACTTACCACTATGAATGTGCAGTCCTGTTTATAAACTGCACCTTAACTTATCCCACAAACAACATCCACTATGATGAAACCTTTGAGGGATACTACATGCCTGTGCCAAGTTGCACTCTGTTATTTCACTAAATTGGAGACGGAGAATGTTCTTCCCTCTGAAAGAAGCACCCCACTTCATCTTAACACATAGATTAGCAGACATGTTAGGACAGTTTCCCAGAGCAGAGGACTCTTCTGAAGAAACACCTACACATTCAAATAAAATGCTACATAGCAACAAGACTGGACACCTGAGAGTCTGTACTTTCATGGTACTAGGACCGTATCTGCAGCACCACAGACCAAGATTTGTCATTCTTTTTTAATCCCCTCCAAACTTAAAGTCTTAGGATGCTTAAAGAGAAACACAATCAATGCCCTTTACAAAAAGAGAAGGTACAAAACCCAGAGAAATCAGTCACTAAAAAGTACAAATAGAAGAAATATAACACAACCACATCCAGAAAGGTTTGATCTGGTTCATGGGAAGAAAGCTCTTCAAAAACAAACCATGCTAGCCCAGCATTTTTCTAGACATTATGGCTAAAATAAAACATTTAGAAAAATATACAACTTTGTCTAAATGATGAATTTCACACATTCTGTAACTCCTTCAAGTCCTGCATCCAGATCATTTATGAAGATGTTCACGGCGCTGAGGGTGGAGCCCTGTGAATCCCACTAGTGACAGGTCCCCAGTGTGATGTCACCCCATTCCCTGTAACCCTTTCTGTCCAACCCATGAGCCAGTTGCTCACTCATCACGTAACACTGTTATCCAGCTGTGTGCTGGACATTTTGTCCAGGAGGATCCTGTGAGAGACAGCATCAAAAGCTTTGCTGAAGTCCAAAAAGATCATTATGCACAAGCCTGATGAGCTGTTGAACAGAAAACTTTAGAAAGGATGCAAGAAGCAGGCTGCAAGGTGCTATTCTTATTTGATCTAAAGATTGGCCATGATATTTACAGGTTCATTTGTTTAAAGACAGATAGAAAGTGCTGCCAAGATCCTGACCTATTGATTAACACAAAGGGTGCCGTCTGCGAGATGTGCGTTAACCCTAACAAGTTGAAGGCTGAGCTGGTGCACATCTTTTTTCAAAAAAGACATCTGATTTTAAATAAAAGACTAAGCTGTAAAAGAGCTTATTGTATTTTCCATTTAGTCTCTTCAGGTTATGAATAGGTACAAAATGGGTGTACCTATTAAATAAATAAATAAAATTTTAAATTCCCATTCTAATTCCAGTATCGATTTTTCTTATTTTAGCTTCCAGCAAATAATTTTTTTCTTTCATACTTTAACGATTACCTTGAAAGAGTTTTCAGCATTACAAATCAACTCTTTGTAAAGGTATCACTGGTCTGAATGAATAACATCTATCCTCTTTACCCAGTGGAACAGGCTCATTTTTCTAAATTATAACACTGTATTCTTACAATATTTTACAATTCCAAAGAGATTTAACTCCACGTATCCATATGCAAATATTCAACTATTCCTACACTAGTTCCAGAAAACCCTCTAACCTAATTCAAGCACCTTGACAAAAATTTCAATACCTACAACAAGAAAAGAACTTCTAAAATATAAGAGCTTCTAAAAACCTTCCAAAAAAATCAAGTTCTTGTGACAGAGACTGCAGCTTTATCACTTAAATGTTAGAGACTACATCATAGCCTTCCCTCAACACCACCAAAAGAGCTACACAGCTGATGTTTTAGCAATAAAGTTGAAATACAAAAAGTTGGCATCACATATTTGATCTTGGAAACGGCTTTTTACTCTACATTTTTTATTGCTATAAAATATAGATACAAGATGCCTCTTTATACAAAATTGAACTTTGATTGACATTTAAAATAAAAAAAAACCTATTTAATTCTTTTGTGGGAAATAGAAAGCCTACCTTCAGACTAATTAAGCACTGAAAGTAAAGCACTGACTCCATCAAACTGTCAGAAAAAAGTTAGAAACTCCAATTTATTTAAAACACTATCAAGGAAGAGAATTATTTTCTTTTTTTCTGTCAGCTCTTTTTTTCAGCTGTATAAATGAACAGAAGGAAAGATGATTTTTCAGAGATGCTATCTCTGCTCAATTGTATGGTGATGGATGTAAAGATATCTCTATGTCAGTAAAGTACAGCCTAGGAAAAGCAGTATAATTTGAGATATTTAAAAGAACACGCTACTGAAGTAAAGGAGGTTTGAAGTGATAATTAAATACTGTGTTACATACACTTGTACATTACAGACAAGGACATTGTGCAACCCTTGTTTGCACTGGTGAACACTTACAGGAGCAGTCCTATTGACGTCAGTCGGACTACTTATGTGGGTAAGAGCTCACTAACATGTGAAGGGTTGTGCAACAAAGCCCCAAACACGTCTCATTCCACACATTGTTTCAAGCTTTGTTCCTCAACCACAAATTTTTCTCTAATAGTGTTAATAATGTTATTTCACTAATATTACCACTCAGAAAAATACATGAGAGCAAACAACTTGTTTAGTGTATCTGACATACTCCAGTTTTTCAGCTAGACACCAAATCAGAGGCACACAAGAACTGCAGATTTACTGAGGATGGCAGGCGCTTCTAGAGATTGTCACCCTCTGCTTCAGCAGGATCACCCGCAGTGGGTTTTTCAGGGTGCTGGTCTGCCAGCTTTAAGTATCTCCAAAGATGGTGAGAGACTCTACACCCTCTCTGTGCACCCTGTGCCAGTGTTCAGGTGTTTTTATGTGTTCAGGTAGAAATCCCTGTGTTTTAGTTTGCACTGAATGCATTTTATCCTCTTGCTAGGTACTGCCAAGAAGAACCTGAACTGGCTCCATCAGTTTTACTTCCCCCTCCATAAGATACTTACACAAACAGATAAGATCCCCCTAGAGTCTTTCTTTTCTCCAGGCTGAACAGTCCAGTCCCAATCATCTTTATGGCCCTTCACTAGACTCACCCTATTACGTCCATATGTCTCTTGCACTGGGGAGTACAAAACCGGGCCCAGTACTCAAGATGTGTCTCAGCAGGGCTGGCTAGATGGTCAGGATCACCTTTCGACCTGCTGGCAATGCTCTTCCTAATGCAGCCAGGATGCTGCTGGCCTTCTTTGCTGTGAGGGCATGCAGCTTGAGCAGGTTCAATAGAATTACAGGAAGAAATGCTATAGGGATTTCTACTTCCTGGCAGGTGAAATAAATGAAAATACCTTCTACTGACTTGGATGTTGGCACCACAGAATAAAAAACAACATATGGCATTGGCTGCTTTTCCAAAAGCTTTCACTGCTGTGGCAATGCTCTACGCATGCAATCTCATCCGGCCAAACATCTTCCAACGATACTATTTTAGACAAGAATTCAAATAATCTTTTTGTTACTATTTTAAGAATTTCTTGTTGGCAACCACAGTAGAACAAAGACGCACTGTTTCAGTCATGCCCCTAGTTTTTATTATAAAGCTTAAGCAAATGCCAAGAATTCAAGGCTAGTTTCAAAAATTAAAAATGAGCAGCTGCATCTTTTCCCTGTCCTCCTCTCCTTCATCATCTCCCCACCCTCTTTTGTTTGTTTTGGAGACAGTGCAGCTCACAAACACGTGTTCACCTCTGAAAAGCATCCTTAGAAGAAAAAGGAATGGGGAAGGAGGGAGAAGAGCTGGAAAGAGCAGAAGTTAAAGGAAAACAGGAGAGATGAAAACTGAGAGCTTGTATTTGTACAGGACTCTGGAAATGTGTTTTAAAAAAATTCCCACATTCACAGGATGCATACCCTGCACTGCGCTTTTGCTATAACAATTTATACAAACTTTTCACACGCAAAGATGATAAAGTACTCAATGAGAAAAAAATTCTGGTAGAATCACTTCTAATAATTGCTTTGTAACAACCCGGTTTGTCTAAAGCCTATTTGAACTTGGCCACTGACCACATTCAGAAAAGACTTTAAAACTATAAATACGTCTACATAAGACAGACATTATAACACATGAAGTTGAGGCACACTTCCACAAGGCTGGTCATAAATTTTCACTTTAATGTGTTACAGTACTGAGGGCTGAGATTCTGATTTCGGTCCAGCTCCAAATAGCTCTCATGAGTTCTCATGATTTCAGTCCACCAACCAAATATTTCTCATGAGCCCATGATAGGTCCCTTACAATATCATACAATGACTAAAAAAAAAATACTAAAGCCATACCTAAAAATCACGTTGATAGCACATAAACAGACTGATCCACTGCCAAAACTAGCCAGTTAAAAGCTGTATTATAAAACATTCAAAAGAAGAAGAACACAAAAGACTTCAAAAATTTTAAATTAGACAAAATAAAGAGATTTATCAATTAGGTAGCTATCAACATTTTTAAAGTCCTTCAGATTCACTCTGGGAAAGACTCCAAGACTCCAACTTCTGTAGGCTGGAGAATATAAATTTTAATACTATTCAGTTTAACTGACAGTGATATGAAAGATCTGGAGAAAATCCAGTGCACCCAAGATAACTAAAAAATGACTCCATGTTGTACTGCAAGACAAATGGCAGCAGGAGGTCTCTCAAGGATGTGGTATCAATGACAAAAAGCAGTCATAAATACCAGTACATTACTCTTTCTCCTTTACTATCACTGTCACATTATTTTACAGATAATGGCTTGGTAATTTTGTGAACAGCAGTTCTGAGGACTTAATAGTGCTGGTGCTGTTCATGTTAGTATATAAGCTAAAAAACGTACCTGATAGTCAAACTCATCCAAGTCCCTGGCATGTCTTTCCAGCAAACAAGCAATTCTGCAATGTTCCTGTTTAAACAACTGTGACACACATACTCTAACTTGGCTGCAAGATATCCAGGCATTCTAAAGCCAGTAGACACCAAATATTTTCATAAGTATGTTGATCACACTTAGCATGACAGCAGCTGGGGAAATTTTAATCTGTATGGATTTTTAATTGGGGGGCGGGGTGGGGGGGGGATGTGCAGAGATTAGTAAAAGGAACAAAGAAGAAAGCAAAAGGTAATTAAAAACTCATCAACTCAAATTCTTTAGGCACAGTCATCTTGTCATGTGATAGAAAGGCTCAAGAAATACTGGATATATTATCAGCAGGAAAAGGTCACAGGGCCACATAGATGGCTACATTTTCACCATGGATAAATGGGCAGAGTAAAGCTGGGAGAAACATAAAAAATGCAGAAGAAAACTTGAGAGGCATGAGGATGAACACAGGTCAGAGAGTATAAACACTATTCAAGAGGTAAAGGAATGACTAACCAAACCAGTACAAAATTAACCGGAAAAAAAACCCAAAACCAAACCAACCAAAGAAACAAAAAAATAAACCAACCCAAAACACAAACTGACAGCTTTTGCCAAAATTAAGTTATCCTGTCTACCTGTGTGACCCTTTATGTTGTAGCAAAGAGTGAAGAGTATGAGGAATAGGAATAAGCAGTCCAGGCTGAAGGAAGGCAGATCTCTTCATACAGCAACATTGATAACCTCCTCTGGTCTACAATGATTGGGGATTACAGCCTAAAATGTGGAAGAATGAATGCATGCCATTCGAGAGGCCGCATAGGTACACTAATTTGCAAGTGCATAATATCTAGAAAAGATCATCTAACATGCTTTTCAGATACTTTCAATAAACTACTTTTTAAAAATATCCAAATCTAATCAGTTAGTTTCTTAGAAGTTGTTGGAAAGTAAAATTTCCCAAGAAGCATAAATATTCCAATATTCTGAATTTTGGTTTTATTTGTAACCAGTATTAAAAGACAGCTTTATAGGAATACGAAAATTGGGCACATTTTTGTTTGTTTTTCAATTTACTACTAAGTACTTTTATTATTTTCTTCGGAATTCTGAAAAATGTGAGCTGAATTATTTCCTCTTTATCTTTCTATTAGAACTAACATGTTTGTACTTTCATTTTAACAAAGCTGCACTTTCCAGAACGTACAAGTGAGTAGCGAGAGTCCACATCTCTATGCCACTCAAAATTCCTCTATTATGCAATATGCACACGTGTGCTTCTTTCTTTAACTTTCCTTACTAGAAGCACTGGAATGAGCTAAACCTTACTAAGTGATTTATCTGACAAACCATTAAGGAAAATACATTACAAGTAACATGAGTTTCGTTAGAGTCAGGCAAAGAAAAAATAAGGTGAAAACAAGCAGTGTTTTTCAACCCGAGAAGGCTACCTAGTCAATCTGAAATACCACCAAAGAGACACAGACAAAGTGGAGTCAAAACTGCTAGTCAAGAACGGTTTTGTGCATAAACATTCCTTGCTGAGCACTTGTGTGTTTAATTTAATAGGATCTTTTAAAGCTATAGTCAATATGTTTGTCAATAAACATAATTTAAAAATAAAAATATTAGAAAACTGGATTAATATTTGCAGCTTTTCTTCAGAAAAAGAACAGTATAACATTGAAAAAAAAATCCCAAACCTGCCTGCAAGAAGAACTTTTTTGGAAGACTAAATCCCAAATATCACATGTGACACATGAAAAATCAGTGGCTTTACTGATGTAAAAAATAATTATCTTGAATAAAGAATTTAAAGAAGAATATAATTTTCCATGAAGTTTAATACCTGCTAGGTAACATTAATTCTTAGTTGCTTTAATTTTGCAATTTAGCACAGAAGTGGAAAAGCACAGGGTAATTTTTTTGGAAAAGTTTAAAAAAATTAGCAAATTTTATTTGTTGGAGCTCTCCAGTTAATGTCAAACCCATTTTGAAGTTAAAGTGTTCTGACAAAGAGTATCAACCTCATGTCAGTTATAAAACATGTAGAGGATATTTTCCAAACTTATAATTACTACAAAAGCCGAATGAAATAGCTGGAGCTTGGGGGAGTTTTGGGGGGAAGGGGGAATTTGATTTGTTGGGTTTTTATGGTAGATGATAATAAGAACTTGAAATGCATTCTTTGGAAATCTATTGTATTCATCAGCATTTTCTTTATCCCAGAACAATTATGTTCTAAATGTTCATAAAATGTATATATACCACAGACTTTATACCAAGTGACAAAACCCAAAAGAATCAGCTGGAATTTAAGTAATCTCCATAAGAAAAGTTTTAACTAAGCAAAAGCTGTAAACATAAGCTATCGGAGTGATATTCTGCTTCCTCCTGACATGGTGTGTCATGTCTTTGACTTTAAAAGAATTTAAAAGAATAATGGCTAAAAGTTCATTATTTCAAGTTATCATACATACAACATAGCAACTTAATGAGCTTCTGGTTTGTGGTCTCATCATTTGAAAAAAAAAGAAACAATGAAAACCCACGGTGAGAGATCAACTGCTAAGAGACTCCTTGAGATTTATCTCGGAATACATTAAGACGGGACGAGCATTTCTCCTGTTATTCAAACTGAGAAAAAAATTTTCTCCTCTAGTATTCAGGAACAATATCTTGGTGCTTTGCTTTCCTTCGTGATCAGGGCATTCATCTATGACATATTCTGACCTGTCTAATTTCCTCTAAATCAAAGAAACACAACATGAAAAATCTCAGGGTACACTGTCATTGCTTCTGTGACCAGAGGGGTGCAAAGGGGTGCCTAAACATCCGAGACAGTCTGAAACTATGGATGTGATCAGTATATTGCTAACATAGGCCAGAGGGAACACAGTATTTTATACAACTGCCTAGCAGCAGGAACACCTGCAAAGAATGTTAAATGTGTAGTAAATTACCCTCCACGGCCAAAGTTCTTTGAAACAATGACTCTTAAATCCCCGCAGAGTGCCTTAGCCAGCAGGCAGTGAGGAGCTGTGGCTGGAGGCAGACGAAGGAGAGAGGGAAGCTTCTGCAGCAGGTCACGGGTGTTACAGATACTGAGAAGTGACAAAGCCAGAAGCAGAATAAGCAACAGTATTCCAGCACAGGGAGCACAGCACTCAGCTGACAGCAGGGGTACACCCTGATCCAAGATTGTTCTCATAAAACTTCTTCCGGTTCCCATGCAGTGACATTTTACCACACAATATACAGGAATGATAAAAATAAGGGGGTGTTTTGCTTTGGTTTAAGTACATCTCCTAGGACAACCTACATCCATCCACATGCATATTTTTTATTGGGCTTTGCTTTTACCATGTAGAAGCAAATGCTACTAAACTGTTGTAGCAGTTAAGGACTTACACTTTCCACTTCCCTAATAGAAATGTAATGCCCATGCTGGAAAGATGTTCCCCAGTTACAAGGATAAAGATTGCAAATCCAGAGATAAAATATTACTACTTTGTTATCAGGACCTAGAGAACCCCTTCAACACTTACAAAAAGAGAAATCCACTGTAGAAGTGCACTACTTCAAAAAGTTTCTGTACAGAGATCTAGTGTGCAATCATTCCACGCACATGCAAGAACAACTATTCCTTTGATGGAGCTTTAATTAAACTGATAGAAATCTACCATAACTTCCCCCTATTACTAAGGATACATAATTACACTTGCCAAACTAATATAGCATTTAATAATTTCATAAATTTATCTGCTTATTCTATAAAAATACATAAAGCTTATTTCATTTGCACTATTAAGCAAAAATATTAGCTGAAATATTATGGCTATGGTTATAATGTAGTACATAAGCACAACACATACTTGTAGGGTCATTTGAAGATGACCATAGGAATGGAAATATTGTAGCCAGTGTGATGGTTAAATTATGGCAAGTGAATGAACAATTGGAAGAGTTCCCATTTCAGAGAACTGTTTGAGATGAAGTAGTAGGCACACATACAACTTGCCTTGGGGAGCATCAGGAAACAGATGAACAGCCGAATTCATTATACTAAAACATGGCTCTGACTGTTTTGCTCGTGAAGAAACGTCACCCAGAATAGCGGCACTTTTGTTGGGTCATGAAAAGAGAAATTCTTCTTTCCGCCCAATTAGAACAATGAAGGAACAGCACCAAAAGATACACACTACTCTTAGGCCAAATATAGCAGTGATTTTACCTTGCTTTCATATATCTCTGTTTCTTTAAAGCAGCATCATGAGAAAAAATTTACTACTTAATTAAAAGAAAAAATTACAGATGCACCACATGCACTCACAAGAAAACAAGCCAATGTCGCGGTGCCTTGATGCTGGAAGTTGTTTCCTACTTCAGAACAATGATACTGAAATTAAGAGCAGTGTAATGCCTGGATTATTAGAAGCAGAATCTTCAAAACATCCTCAGCTTTCATTTGCAAAAAACCAGATTGCCTCTGAAGACAGAAAAACACAGCAACGCAGAGGTTTGTATGCTCTTTAATGTCACTCCTTTTTAAACAACACAAATCTTGCCATAAGAAATAACTAGTTCTTAAAGTATTGTCCTCTCACATTTCCTATAACTGAACTCTATCAAGCTGTAAATAACACTGGGTAGACTTGTATTTTTAGGGCCCAGAGTCACCCCCTTGTTATTTGGAAACAAAGTAAAGTCTGTCTTTAAAAAAAAAATAAATATGGATTTTGTTATGTTTACATAACAAATTTCTATTTAAATATTACCTCCAGATACTATAAGCACTAATTGATTAAACCCACCGACATTTAAGAATATAAATTTTATGATCATTTGAAAGAAAAAGAGAAGTTAAGTGATTCTTACACTTTTTTTTCCTCTAAGTTTGGAGAAGTCGAAAATACTACCTCATTATATGTTATAAACTCACAGAGCATTAAAATCTTATAGTATTCCTGACACTTAAAGATTAAATCAGGTCAGTATTTTAGTCTTAATATAGCTATAAACTCATACAAAATAAATATTTCACCATTGATGTCTCTTACTGAAAACCTTGTATATTATTTACAACTCCTAAGAAAAGATCTAACAGTATTTATACTCGTGTGCACAATGACTTTGCAGAACATATCCTGCATAAACATTTTCAAATGCAATTTGTGTCAGGTCCTTTTAACCATCTGAAGTACTGTCTTCCACATTCCCAAACAAATAGTTTGTACAGCTAAAATTTTGGCTGCTCGTAAGCACCTATCTCCATTCATTTAAAGATATGCTGCTACTGATAACAGAGAGAGTTTCTTTCAGTCATTTTCTTCTACTTTCCATATTACTATACCCACAACAATCTATCCTGAGGGCTCAACACTGATCACATGATCAGTACGGACAAAAAAATCTCAATAATACAGTTACATGAAAATAAGTATATCACACAAGAGGAATACAGAGTTTTAAATGGTTTGTGATGGGCCTTACATTTACGAGCCTAACATTTTAAGACTCTCATCTAATTAATCTTGTTTTCAGAAATGCAAAGCTTTCCCATTAACTTTGACTCAGCTCAGGGGGAGTTACCTGTAATGCTGCCATGTCCTGAATGTGCAGTCATCTTTTTCAGTTCTACTTATCCAAAAAACAGAACAACTGAAATATTCAGACCCCAGTGATTTTTCAGATCCACTATAAACTCTGAGAACAGCAACAAGTTTTCACACTTTCCAGTTCACCCTAAAAAGCAGACGTAAATCTAGCCAAATCAATGCAGTTTGAAATAATGGAATGATTCTATGGATATTTCTAAAACCGTATTGTATTAAATAGAGACACAGAACAAATGGTAATTATTTCTAAATTCAGGAATTCATTTATAAAACCTACTAAATTGTATACCTGCAGAAGGTGTACATTCTCGGTGAAAGATCCTCTTTGATGAGATAAAGGAATACCAATCAAATAACTTACACTAGAGGGAAATCACTGTTTCTGGAAAAAAGGAGTTGTTCTCACAGATGTCATAGCCACTAGAAAGTATCCCAGTGCTTTTCACAAACATGGGTAGCACAACAATAACAGCGAGTTAATTTGGAACTCAAAAACATTCAAAAGGACAACAAGTCAAACTTGCAGAGTACACCCTCACAAAAAGCTGGCAGACACTTTAATAAGCTTTTAAAATGAGGTACAGTCCTGTAGAAGACGCAGCAGCATTTATTTCTGTGACAGTTAGCCAATACGCCTCAGTTCTTTTGTAAATCCTACCACTTAGTGGAAAGAAAGAATTTACATATTTGGATAATTCAAACCAAGTTAAAATAAACTGCTGTAATAACATTGTGGCTTTCAAGTGATACAAGCAAGATTGTCAGTTTAAAAGAACTTAAACCAAGGGTGTCCAAAACTTTTCTGTTTGATGTGCAGGCAGCGCAAAACAACAGCTAGAGGCTCTAGGCAACAACTGTCCCATCACTTCTTCCTTCTAATCCACATGCTGCATTCCTGCAGTCCATGAAGTCTGAGCTTGCCTGCTTGTAATTGTAAAACTGCATCATCTTTTGAACTGAAATCTGCTATTTCTCCTTCTTTTTATTTTAAGGTATTTTCTTCAGCACTTAGGAAGAAAGAACATGTTTTGCCAGCCACTGGGAAAAAAAATCAACCAGGATAGAACTGCACATTCAGCACAGCTTCGTGAGCAGAAAGTCTTCCTTAGCAAACCTGATTTCCTTTTACGACAAGTTAGACCACATAGGTGATCAGGGGAATCCAGTTGATGTAATCTTTTTGGATTTCAGTAAAGCTTTGGACACTGTCTCTTACAGGATCCTTCTGGATAAAATGTCCAGCACACAGCTGATAAACATGTGGGATGGGTGAGCAACTAGCTCATAGACCAGGCACAAAGGGTTACAGGGAATTGGGTGACAGCAGACTGGGGACTTGTCACTAGTGGGGTTCACAAGGCTCCATCCTTGGCCCTGTTCTCTTCAACATCTTCATAAATGACTTGGACACAGGACTGGGAGGGATACAGAGCAAGCTCACAGAGGATACAAAACTGGGAGGAACTGTTGAGTCCCTTGAAGGCAGGGAGGCCCTGCAGAGAGACCTCGACAAATCAGAGGGCTGGGCAATCACCAACCATACGAAGTTCAACAAGGGAAAGTGCTGGATTCTGTACCTGAGATGGTGCAACCCTGGATGTACAAACAGACTGGGGGATGAGATGCTGGAAAGCAGTGCCACAGAAAAGGACCTGGGGGTCCTGGTCGATGGCAAGTTGAACATGAGTCAGCAGTGCCCTGGCAGCCAGGAGGGCTAACCCTGTCCTGGGGTGCATCAGGCACAGCATCGCCAGCCGGGCAAGGGAGGGGATTGTCCCCCTCTGCTCTGCACTGGGGCAGACTCACCTCGAGTGCTGGGGGCAGTTTTGGGTGACACAATATAGGAGAGACAATAAGCTGTTAGAGAGTGTCCAAAGGAGGGCCAAGAGGATGGTGAAGGGCCTTGAGGAGAAGCTGTATGAGCAACAGCTGAGGTCACTTGGTCTGGTCAGCCTGGAGGAGGCTGAGGGGAGACCTCATTGCAGTTGACAACTTCCTCATGAGCGGAAGAGGAGGGACAGACACTGATCTCTTCTCTCTGGTGACCAGTGACAGGACCCAAGGGATGGCTTGAAGTTGTGTCAGTGGAGGTTTAGGTTGGCTATAAGGAAAAGATTCTTTATCCAGGGGGTGGTTGGGCACTAGAACAGGCTCCCCAGTGAAGTGGTCACAGCACCAGCCTGGCAGAGTTCAAGAAGTGTTTGGACAATACTCTGGCACACATGGTGTGACTCCTGGAGATGGTGCTGTGAAGGGCCAGGAATTGGACTTGATAATCCTTGTGAGTCCCTTCCAACTTACCATATTCTGTGACTCTGTGATTCTGCTGCTGCAACTTAGCCTAAGCTCTGCATGGAACACTGACCATCTGAAAACATCAACCCCTATGCTAAATTGCTGAATATTATTTTGAACAGTTACATTAAAAGCAGTGGTGGCCTACCTACTATTTTCACCAAGATCATATCCAAAATATACCTGTTCTCTCCAAAGCTTGTTTTAGATTTACAGCCATCATTTTGAATTAGAATAGAAACAATAATGCACCACAAATGTGCACTACAGTATCCCTTGTGTCAGGCTTCCTCAATACACCTTTATTCACACCTAAATTAGTTCCTGTCCAGACTTCTGTAATTCCCCATATGCCGTATTAAATGCACAGATTTTTCACAAAGCTTGAACACTGTGGCTATATTTTGCTGCTGCACTATTTAAGCTTTTATCAGCTCTCTTCTCCCCCCACCCCCACCCCTCCTTTGCCACCTCCAGCACAGACTTCCTTACAGCCACTGTCAGGGTAACAGTTTGAAAATTACATGCTGGTTTCCAGACTTGCCAGAATTTAATTCTCTCATAGTCTGAAACTCAAGTATTCACCTAATCTCTTTGCCCAATCGCTTTGCTTCTTCTGTCTTAGCTCCTTGCTGTCTTCATCTCGCATTTTTCTACAGCTGGTGACAGAGATATTGACCTCTCAGTTGTCTTTAGTCTACATGCACATCAGGAATATTTTGTCCCTTCTGTAAACAATATGTTTCTATCTGAGGTAACATTTAAGCAAATACTATGCAAATTCTTGCCCTCTCCTCGATTATAGGTGCCTTCTAATGGATTTTGGAAGACACTTTATAAAGAGCAGAAAGTAAAAGCAAACAAAACTGCTTAATTACATGAATTTAACAGCATAGTGTTCTCATACCAAATTATGTTTTGGAAGAAATAAAAGAGCTCTGAAAGACAGCTTTAAACTATTGTTCTCTGTGAAAGAAAAAGCAGGAGGAGATTTCTAAGATCTCATAAATCTTGCATTTTCCTAATTGCTGCCAAGATTTAGGGGAAAGACTAAAGGGCTTAAATGCAAGTCACTCGCTAATTGTCTGTTGTCTTTTTTTTTTAATTAGTGTAAACAAAGTAAAGTGCAATTTTCACTATTACAAAGCTTTGAGATTTAAATCCTTACATTTATACATTCTAAGATACACGATAGAGGTTATTAAAAAAAAAAAAGGACCCAGTTACACAGTAAACAGCACAGAACCACAGAATATGAGAGAATCTTTAAGTTTCCTTCTTTGATCTGAAACAAGACCAAGTAAGTAATTTTAAGTGTACGCCTTCTTAGATATCATTTGAAAGCTGTTCCTAAAAGTCTACATAGCAAGCATTCCAGCTTATATTGGTTAACTGTCAAAGTATTTCTTACTATTTAGTCAGTGTCTCCCTGAGGTTTTCTCTTATAGATACCATGACCTCCTACAGAAAACAACTGCCTTGCTTCATGTACCAAGTTCTCTCAAACTGATGGCTATGTTCTACACTGCCCTCTTCAAACCATCTTCTCTATTTTAGATGGATCAAAATTTATTATGTTTTCTCAGTCTCCTACAAGTCTGTTGCTTTCCTCTGGATTCTAACTCATTGGTACCACAGAGATTTATCTTTCAACATATGCATTATTTCGGCTACAAGCCTCACCAGTGGTGAAGAGAGGGAAATTGCGTTTTCACATTTCAACTGTAATATTTCTGTTATTAAGACTTGTGCCGTACTTTGACTTACTCGTTCTGCTATCCACTACTATCTCCATATCTGATTCTGCATTACTTATGTCTACCTATTTCTGATTTGACATTTACATATGTTGTATTCAGAGGTGTCATTCTTTACTTGGTTCATTACAGATAACTACTCCAGTTTATCAGGATTTTTGATTCATGTATCCTCTTTGCAACTTCTCTCTTGCCTAGTGGCATCCATTGAGTTTTGTACATGTACAGTCATGTTTAATACCATCTTCCATGAAAGACATGAGAACGTAGCCCAAGAAAAGGCTTGTATGTGCTGTTAAGTTCAAGAGAAAATTATTCCTTGAGTAAGATTGTTCACTTTTTAAAGTAATCCCAGCATAATGTCAGTGAGAGCACCCTGTTTTGTCTGTGATAATGCACAGAACAGCATTAAAGTTGAGATAAAGTTCTATAGCTCACTATAGCAGCTCCCAAACCAAGAAGAAAAGCCTGACGTAGTACAAGAGAAGGAAGGAGGAGATAAAAAAGAGCACAAGAAATATTCAGTTTATCATTAGAAACCACTACCCCATACAAGTCACAGTAATGATGGACAGCTATTATTGGTATCCCTTCTGAATCATCAAGAGATGAGAACTTGGGAGAGGCTCTCAGAGGCACAGAGGAAGCACACAAGGGCATGGAAGGAAAAGGCACATCCCGTTCCCAAGCAGTGTTGCCACACTGCAAACTTATTGCCTCACAGAAAGCAGTTCGTCTCTGCCCAATACAGCATACCCAGGCATGGGTGCGAGCACGCCTGCTGGGTCTGGGAGAAAGAATCAGCAGCAGGCAACCAAAACCCCGCACTGACTGGGAGGGACAGGGCAGCCCCAGAGAACTAAAGCCTTGAACAAAGAAATCAAGGAGAATTTCATCAAATACTGCTGCTTAGGCTGTAACTAACTTCCAGAAATGTTCCTACTAAGCACTGTTAATACAGCTGAATAAAGTGTTCAGTCATAGCTTACCATCTTACAGTCATTAGATCAGCCTTAAGTGCACATTTCAACTTCATTTACAACTTCCCTCCGGCTCAATAGCCTTTCTGTAAGGAACATCTTGGGGGCTGTTTCACGCAAGCTTTAACTCATTTTACATCTCACCATTTCTGATTATTTTATTAAGTGGTACATTTTTTCAGTTACTCTGCATTACATAACCTTCATCCTCCTCCTCTCATATCATGTATGTCCTGAATACAGATTTTAAAACATCTAGAATGTCACAAATGTATTGCTAGACTACTCTTCACACAAAAACCTGCCTTTTGAAATAAAAAGCTGAGTTATTCTAAAAGGGGTTTGATCAGTAAGATTCAGCACCTGTTTGAAAGTTAATTTTACTCGGAAGAAATTATTACATGAATTTTAACTAATATAAGCAATACAAAAACCATTGTAGCAAAAGCAAAAGAAGCATGCACAGCCTGGTGCTTTCCTTAAAGACAGTGAGATCATGCTGCTGACTATAATGAAATCCATTTCAGCCTCCAAATTGCTAAAGGACAAAAATTATACAATTACTCACATTAAAACACAATTATCTTTTCATGCAATTATTAAAATGATGCTAACTGATAAAATGAGAATTTAAGCTATTTTGTATTTTATAAACATTAACATTTCATGAGTATAAACTATTTAGAGTCACATTACATAGGAAATTAATACTATGTATGATAGCTTCCACTGAGGACTTGTGCAATGTTTCTGACTTCAAAATAATAATTGCAATTCTTTCTAATATTATCTGGGGATAATTATTCTTGAACCCCTAGGGTGACACATCATCCTGCTGAAGTCAACTGATGAAATTTGGTCTCTATTAATTACAGTATCTATCTGTAGCTTCTCTTGCAAAGTATAAGCAGAAGATTTTTCAGACAAAGGCTTTTTATAAATGTAACGATTTTGAAACTACACAGGTATGTGTACAATATCTAGATCTCTTTTTATTGTATTTTTGTTAACTGAAATTATAATGGTTAGCTGAACACTAGCCTTTTAAGTCATGTTTCATAATACATTCTCTTTAAAAGTATTCTAGAGTGAATATAGTGTCTAGAAACCACAGTAGAGAACTATGGGAACACCTCTCCTTTCTTTTCCATAAAGCGGATTCACAAAGCACTTTTTGTAGACTTTATCTTGAGAATTAAGTATACAACAACTAGACTAAGAAGGGGAAGAGAGCCAAGGGAAACCCTTCCATACAATCAGAAAACAAAATCCACTATCATATAGTAGAAATGCATGATGCATTAATGAAATTCACTGCATCATTTGTTTCTAGTAGTAATTCCCTGCAATGTCAGAGTTGCACTTAATTTAAACCATACTCTGTTCATTCTGACTGCTTATGCAGTCAGAAAGTACATAATGGATCACTTGATCCCCCATTTCACTTCAGGGTGATTTAGGTATCTCTTAAAACAACTACATACTTGAGAAGCAACGTAGTCTTTTACAGTCATAGAATGGTTTGGGTTGGAAGGGACATTAAAGATCATCGAGTTCCAACTCCCCTGCCATGGGTAAGGACACCTTTCACCAGGCCAGGTTGCTCAAAGCCCCATCCAACTGGCCCTGAACACTTGATGCTGTGCATCCAATCCAACTCAGAGCCACTCAGGCACAAATCCTGCAAGCTCTTTCTGACTGGAAATCCAGTCGAATTTTGCAAGCAATGGCTATATAGCCAGCAGAGTGTCAGTCCCAAGAGAAATTACACTTTCAGATACCCAAAACAGTATTTTGAGCAGCAGTGGGCATTAGCATAATCCTATGCAACCGTGAAAAGCTGTTTTGCACTAGACCTTTATGTTTGGCATTTTAAACATTTACAGACACACATTCACACACACGCTAACTTTTGGTCCTAGGATAAACGGATGAAATTCTGCAAATGGGTGACAAATAAAATATATGGCTTTACACACAAAGTAGCCCAAAGTGAGCCTAAATATTTTAATAACACAGGTAAGAAGGCACATATCACACATACACTGATGTTCACTTTATCATCACTAAAAATGACGCATTAAACTTAGTATCAGCCTTGTGCTTCATAACACACAGACATATTTCCTTTGGTTTAGGTAGCATTAAAAGCAGATCTCCAAAAGAGTTATGAGGTATGTCCTGAAACCAAATAGCTTCCCAAAAAAGCTTTGGATAAGGATTTGAATTATTAGTCCAGGATAACCATGTTAGTGCCATCCCGCCACCGCGTCATTACAGCAGCAACAATTCAAAGGCTAGCAGCCTCAAGGGGGCTTCAACAACAGTAGCCACTGCAGTGGCTACTCAGGTCGTTAAGACCTGCTATTAATTGGGTTATCTTGGCATGTCTGTTTTGGATTTGGCTTTGCAGCAGCGTGAAATAAAAGCATGACTGTATATTCCTATAAAAACATCTGCAAGAACACTGAAGTGTAGAAAAATTGGACACACATATAGAATAGCAACGCAAATTTTGAAACATTTACATAGATGAACATGCCATTTGCAAATAACAGGCTTGAATAAATATACACAAATAAGCACATGACTAGGAAACACATTCAATTTCCTGTCTTAAAATATTACACTTAAAGCTTTGAAGTCACGTAAGCTCATGACTTCATATTAATTCTAAAGGTTTTAACATTCTGCACTATTCAGCACAAGGTTATTTTGTTAAGAAAAATTAAGAGGAGAAAATGTAATCCTTCTAAAGCTGGAGCACATCTTTCAGAATCTGAAGCACTAAACCTACAGTTTAATACAGAAAATCAAGCAATAAGAACTATAAAGATGAACAAAACCAACAAAAGTTCAAGGACTTCAAAGAGTACTGTTCTATGTTTATTACAGAAGCATTCTGACAGCCAACCCATTCTTTTTAATCATTAATGTAGTCTTAAATTTGTAATTTTTTGTTGTTGCTCTGCTTCATGATCAGATACCAGATTCTTGAAAAGTAAGCTTCATATGGCTTTAAACAGCATTGTAGTGTGGGCTTGGCTATCACTCTTTATAAACACTGCACGCTGTATTGTGTGTCTGATGCTGCAAGTACAGTCAAATGTACATCACGCATGATGAATTAAACACACTTTTTTGAGCGGACATCTATTCTTGCCAAACAATTCAGGAATAATACTAAATAGTTTAAACAGACAGAACTCTGGCCTGAATTCAAGAAAAGCACCAAGATGTTAAAAAAATATCTCAACAGAGCTGCCTTTTCCAGACAAAGAGCTTTTTTTCCCCTCTTGGCACAGAGGTTTGGGATCGGAGCCAAGGTGCTACTTATCAGCTGTTTGACATCAGGGGAGGACTGCGTGCGTCAGTGGACCCAGTAGGGACCCTCGGCTTATGGCATGCACCATGTGGTTCTTATCTTATCAGTTTGCAGGGTCTGGCACTTCAACCTCTGCAGCGTGAAAAGAAAAGAGAAAAAAAAAGGGGAAGGAAGGAAGGAAGGAAGGAAAGAAGGAAGGAAGGAAGGTGTGTATAACTGGGAGGGAGGAGGTCAAACAGGACTGGTGAGCCAGGTTGGACTGCAGAACAGAGCCCTGATTATATTTTGGCCTACTGCACTGTGTATGGTTGCAGAAAATCCTAACAGAAATTTCTCCTGCTTTCCCCACACACTTGTAGGAGAAAGGAACTTCTTCTCATCCAGGTTCAGAGAAGGCAGAACAATGTGTGTGTCGGAGGGACAATGCTCCCTTTCACATACAGCTGATAGAAGGGCTGCCAGAGAAATGAGGAATAGGATATACCCATGAAAAAGCTTATCAAGGTAAGTATGTCCTCCAGGAAACCTATGAACGGGTGCAGTTTCTTATTGCAAACAAGATTTAAACAGCATAGAGTATTTCTCCACATGCACAGCTTCAGCAAGATTTATTACAGCAAATTATTCTCGGGACCAAATGAGCCTTACGGTACAGCACAACACCAAGCTTAAAACTTGATTGTACAAATGAACCTTTGTATTTAGTATTTAAAAAAACATTCACCAAGGAAGATAATCCACAAGTAAAGCATCTGCTTTCCAAGGTTCATTCCAACTGAAAAATTAATATAATTACTCAGAAAAGTATTATTTGTCTTACCCTATGCTTCCTACACAATGTGTATGAATCAGACAGCAATAGAAAAAGTCACCTCCTTCAGATTAATTTCCTTAACCTATTCTACCTCTAAAGATGCATCACAAGATATAAATTACAGGAGAACATGAAAAGCTGTCAAAGTATCTGTGGAAATTAGTAGGTTTGTACCCTAGACAAATCCTTATAATTATTTCCAGGTATTTCCATACAAAAACTTTTCATCTTATACTGCAGTGACCAGACTAACATCAGTAGAGGACAAAAGAAACGGCTCAGTGCTTGCACAGAAACCCTGCTTGCTAAGGATTCAGCAGAGCTCTGGGAAGACCTACGGGCTGAAGACCAGGACTGGGAAGCCTGTCATGAGTTCTGTTCACTCTAATGAAGGTTCTAGTTTTGTTACTTCAAAACACTGTTTTCATAAACTGCATCATCAAAAATTGCAATGTTTTGCTTCATGTAGCCACACTGTGCTTCAAGCTTAATTTCTTGTATTGCGTCAACTTAGAGAACCACAACAGTACTGTGTAGTCAGTGGGACAATCATTCATCTGAAGAGCCAATTCCAGTACTAGTACACTTTCTTTTCCAAATACCACCTACTTTTTAAGCAAATACCAATAATGTATTCTTACATAAAACACAACATAAAAATTTATGATGAAGGATCTTATCATTTAAAAAACTGTCTATAGAGTGAAACACATAACCACTGGCTTGCTGTGAAAATCTACAAAATTGCCACAATATCTTTTTTTTTTTAATTAATATTTTTCTTTTCTTGTTTGTTACTTTATTTTGGTCAGACAGGTTGTTGCTTTATCAGGCTTAGGAGACAGAGAAAGAGAAAAATAGAATGAGACGCCTGAATACACCACCTGTAGATACCATTCTGCATCAGCTGTAGACACCATTGTGCATCCTAACTTTTATGGAAGAATTTCTGCACTTGGAAGAAGCCACCACTGCACTCATCTCAAAGGCCTGTGCATAGTGACTAGGATACTGAATTGGTGGCTTGAACAGCATGCTGGTTACCCTTGAATTAAATGATAAATATAGAAGTTATTGGTAGTGATCAAGGATCACTCCATGTGGGATCATGTGTTCCCATGAGGCCCGTGACTTACAGAATTTATGTCTTAGAGTGTGTGATTTTTCACTCTTTCTACTTTAATTTGAAAACACAATTGACAAATGAATTGTAAGTGTAGCTACAGATCTACGACACACAAACATAAACACTGGATGTGATGCTTCATTAGCCAAGAAAAACAGACACACACGTGAAAAAATAACGTGCATCATCGCTGAAGACCCTATCGGTCCCATTACATGGCTGCTTGAATACAAAAAAGGGTCTACTTTGTATCTCCATTGTGCAATTACCCCTCTACTTCCTCCGGGTTTTTTTGGAACAAGACAAGTGTCAAAATCTCAGTGTAAACATACAATACCAAGTAATTTTATACAAGTCGATTTAAGCACTTACACCTCAGTTACATGAATGATTTGTCAGCTGCTTTTTTAACACAAGTAATTTTTTTCATAATTAAATTGGGTCACAGGCCCTACACAGTGAGTATATACACTGTGTACTATTCCAGTGTGTCTTTCTTCAAATAACAAAGCTGATTTGTTTGTATTATAACAGAAGTCCAAAGCTACATCCAATTAAGTCTATGACCAATGTCATGTTCACCTAAGACTCTCTCCCACCCCTTAAGTCCTGTAGAACCAACACAGGCCTTGAAGAATGAACCACACAGTGCTCCTTGCACAATCTTGTTCAATTTTTTATACATGCTCTTTCTACTAAAATATTTAGTACAATGAAGCCAATAGGAGCTCTTCACATGTCTAAAGATAATCATGTTTGTAGTCAGCAAAAGGAAGGACATTTGTTAGTATCCTGCACACATTGAACATCCTGTTTAGAAGTGTTGCCTTGATCTTGACCATGTCCACTAAAAATACTCTAAATAAAAAAAACACTCCACCTTGCCATTGATCATTCTTTTATAAGCACTTCTATTGATTCCTTTACTTTCCCTGACCATTTTCGCCAGTTTTCAACCTGCTATGCAAACAACTGAGGAAATTTGAAATTAAGACTTCCAAACCCCATGTGAGATGGATAAAGCGATCCCCAAACTCTCCTGCCTTAATAGAGAAACCACACCAGACATTAAGGCAACACTACTTCTTTTGACATTCTGATGCGATTCAGTTCAACAGTTTTATGTATGAAAACATTTGGAAACCAAAACTGCACATAGAATGTAAGTCAAAAGTAAAAGAATTAAGAGAGCTAAAATGGCCTAACCAAAGGATTAACATATCACAGCTAATGAAGTGCCACAAGAGAGTTAACAATCCCATACAGTACATACTGGTTATCTTATCCAGAGATAAGACATGCCCAAAGCTAGAAAAATGATTCAGCACAGACTGGAGGAAGAAACTGTTTCCTTAACCATATGAAATTTCTCTAAATACTTCTTGGCATGAGATCCTTCAAAAGATCATAGCACAAAAGGTATGTACCTGGGCAAACACAATCTCAAAAATCCACTTGTTTTTAAGTATTGATTATGTAAAAGCATCTAATATATAGAATTACTGAGGGTTTTACTCTTCTTGCATTCCATCGTGGGCAATACTATAGAAGCAGCAGAAAAGAATCTACTGTGCTAGTATGTTAACAATTCTGACAGCATGAAGGTCCATGGGGGAAAAAAAAAAAAAACCTAAACCTCAAATCTTTAAATAAAAGTAAGTCTTTTATGTAGACTCAGCAGTATCTATATAATCATATGTTTTGATCTTCATAGAACTAGTAAGACTGTCCCACAGGACATTAGTATGGGAAATTAGGCATGTTATAAGGTACATTTGGATTATGTGATCATCTATCCATCACTATTTAGACACAATGTTAATTTCTCCACTGAATTCAGTAAAACTACCTGGACAGGTTACTTTCAAGAAAACATCATAGACACATTCATAATTTCGACTATTGTTTTTAGTTCTAACTGAAATGAAATTACGGAATATTTTAACACCCATTCCTATTTTCTCAAGAGAAATACAGTTTATAAAGTTAAAAGTCCAAACTAAACATCTCCTTTTAAGACAAATGACTCAAAGAGCACTCATACCAAAACCATTAGCTGTTCAGTCTTCTGGTAACTCTTTTTTCCCACCTTAATGAAACCTCTTGTAAACCAAACAATGCTGCCACTACTTCACCAGTGTCAATAGAAGTAGTTCCAGACCTACACACTGCATTTATTCGACTTTATAATGCATGTCAAAGTTATTTTTTTCTGAAAATTTAAACCTTGTGCACCCAAAATTGGAGGGCGTGTGGGGGGAGGGTGCATGGGGGAGAATCAAGTAGACTCTTGGTAGCAACCACAGTGCTCAACAAGAGCATTCCCAGCCTGCTTCCTTTGCCTGGGCAGTCCTCACAACACCAGCTCAGTACAGCTGAAGAGATCTGGCCTTGTTCGTGGGCACTTCATCCCACATCCTGCCAGCCAACATTCCCTTTCAGGGAAAACTGCCAGGACAACCAAAGCTGAAGCAGAACACTGGAAAAGATGCTTATATCCTCCCATAGAACTGTAGCCATTTGCCGTCAAATTCCACAAAGCTCTATTTCAACTTGTTACTTTTTCATCTCATTTTTTTCCTAGATATATAAAACACAATGACAGAGAAAACAAACTCTCAAAGAAAAGTCTCCAGACATAAACATTGCCTACGCAGAGAGAGAATAACAAACTGTTTAGCATTAGTAAAACAACTCTATTAAGGGTCCTCTATTAATTTTATCAATTAATTTCATTATGCAAGAACGTTTGTTCTACCTGATTCTTTGGAGTGCTCCATGATTTTTTTGCCAGTTTTATTTATAAGCTTTTGTCCTGAAGCTCCAGTACAACTACAACACATCACCAGTACCTTATTGGATGCACACAGGTGAAAATATAATTAAAATGACTGGGCTGGTCACTTCAGAGGCAAAGTGCAATGCTAAAATGCACTCATTTAACTTTTTTGAAAAACACGCGGGGATTATACTGTTCATAGTGCTTTCTGGATTGAGAGTTTTAAGATTTATCCAGAACACTAGAACACTCATTTCTGCAAGGAGGCTTGTTGCCTGCTTATCACTGGAGAAAGGGTGTCACTGACACAGGTACATGAACATTCCCAGACATAGTACACCAGAAAAGGCTTTGGTTTGTTCATAAACCTGTCAGCAGATTTTCCAGTAGACTCCAATTTTTGAGTAGAGAAACACATGAGATTATGCTTACAGAAAAAATTTTTTGCTCAGAAAATGTTTTCTGTGCTGAAGCCTAGAAGTCAAAACCTGCAAATATGTCAGTATTACTGACTTCAGCAGGCATATTCACATACCTAAGAAATTTTAAGTTACTCCCAAACACAAACATCTACAGCAGCACTGAAATAGTGAAAAGGATCAAAATTGGTGTACAAAGATGACTCTTCATCTACAGGCTTTAAAATAAGAAATCTTTCAAGCTTTTTGAAGTATTTTTAAATAGGAAATTTAAGAACTTCGCCTAGTGAAACGAGCCATGAAAGTGCAACATTGTAGTTCTGTAGTAATACTAGAGTTTTTTTTTTCTTTAAGAAGCAGCCTCACTCTTAGAGGAAACACTTGGGATTCCCCCTGGTTTTGTTTCTTATTCAGGCCCTTCCTCATGAATCAGGCAGGGGCAGATAATCCAAAAGTAAACCAAGGCATGACTGCAAGGATTTTTCTCTGAAAGGTATGGCTCCCCTCGCACTGCAGCACTGCCCCTCTGCTTCTGCAGACAGACAGAAAGCAGGGCCTTGCCTGCATGAGGCTTTGAAAAGCATCAGCCTTCCAGCCGCAATAAAACTAAATAACCCTTAGCCTTTCCGACCTGAAAGTTCTGGTGGTTTGCATTTGGTTTGCGGGTTGTTCTTTAAGCTGAATGACAATTAGGTAGAAGCAATCAACAGATTTGTCACGCATGTTTCAAGCAGTAACCCCAGGCTCAAGTGTCTGTGGTTTATCCGAAAGGATTTCACGGCAAGCCACAAGTGTCTGTAGCTGGGAACATTTGAGGAGTGTCTAGATGATCCTTTCAAACGCGTTGACAACCTTGAGAAAGCAGCATGCAACTACTCAGACTGCAGGTCTGGTGAGGACAAATGTGCATGGAGTCGTTCTGGGAGAGAGATGCCAGTAATCACTCTGGCCTCTCTCTCTAAGGGACCACAGTCATGCAAGTGGCAAGACCCAAGAATCCCCCAAAAGTTCATGTAAACTTTTAATGGATGCTTCAACCTGGTCGCAGCCTTGAATTCACATGCCAACTCATTCATCCATTAAGGCACAACTCTTTACAGATAGATCTATTATTGTCTATTATAAGGGGCAAACAGATCTTGGATATTTGGGAAACGTGGAAAAACTGACAACAGAACCTGGTAAGAGGGGGCAAAGCAAACGTACAACTTACTAGCGCCACGTGAGTTTAGCCATGGGTTGGCATGGATTTTAGTGTCTGGAACACTAAGGAACTAAGAGAGATATCCATTATTTCTACTGTGTGCAGGCATTTTTACACGTATAATGGGTAATCAAACGAAACATACAAAAGATAACTGTTTATAAATACAGCTCAAACAGGTATTATACAGCGTATTTTCTGACTAATTCTAAAAACTCACTTGTTTGAGATTCATCTTAGCTCATCATCCTCATTACAAAATGATTTAAGAAGACACAGGAAAACCATCTCTGAATCCTGCCTTCACAGTTCTATCAATACAACAGAGAACACAGCAAATAGAAGAATTTTAAGAGGCAAGTAGATTTAACTGATGTACTATGAGCAAAGGTCAGATCCTTAGAATGAGCAAGCAGCTAACTTTTACCGTCAGCCAAGCTGTATATCCTGGCCTTCCCAGGCCCAAACCAATAATGCAACACACGTACTGCAAACTCTGTGCTTTATTCAAAATAGCTCAGTTTGAGCTTACATAGCATCAGTAATAACTTTCAATTCCAAGACAAGGCTGACTCCAGCCTCCAGCAAGGAATGGAAAGCTGCTTGTTACACATATCTCTGTTCATTAAGTATTAAGCATATGTGCTTAGCTACACTTAGATACTTTTAGACTCCTTTTAATCAACCTTCTCCCACACAAATGTTCCTACTTGCATACACAAAATTATCACCTGCAGCATATGTTAAGAGACAAAGATTATGCCTAAATAAAACTGGTTTGTTTTATGCATTTTAATAATTAAATTTTACCTAGTCTGTATTTGATACCAATTATGCTTCAGTTTGCATTCTTAAGGTTTTCTATTAATCAGTCCTATGACACATAACCGATAATGTTTGCACAAAAAGAAAAAGAATAATGGATAGAAATTAAAATGACCATTAGCGTAAAACAATAAAAAAATTATTTCTATCTATTACTATGTTGTGGATGTGCATTTGTGGATGTTTTGTCATTAACAGGATAATTAAACAAATTCAGCTTTAACAAATACAAATGTGGAGTCCACCTTGACAGCAGTGCTGTTCCAGTGTCTGAAATAAATCACAGTGTGGTAACATAACCACAGAAGCTACATTCTTGAGGCTACGATTTCCTTTGCTCATATTTTTGTATAATAAATAATTACGACCTGTAACTCACATGTTCTCCACTTGGTCATACCATATTTTTACCTTCACCCCAATGTGCAGTCCCCAAATCCCAAAATCACACATTTTAAATCCCAAATACATTTTCTGCTCTGATTCACAGATTTAAATAATGATGTTTCAATCCAGAGTTCCATACAGAAACACACTAGCCCACACTGCTTGGGAAAAATTGCCAATACAGCACAAGAAACTGAGTATGAACGCTCTTTAAATAATTATTCAAAATGTAAAACAAGAGCTCAGTGAAGTTTCCACATTAAAGGAAAAAGAAAAACTATATTACAAAGAAATGCATTAAAACCAACATATTAACTTCTGACGTCACATGCTGTCAATATTCACAGTCAGGTCTCTCTGCTGCAACTGGCAGCATTGGTACAACTTAAATCAGCAAAACGAAAGCAATTCTCCATCCTCTAGGTGGGAGTGATGTGAGCAGCTGTTAGAGGAAAGCGGTAACCCTTCAGGCTTTGTTCATGTAAGGCAAAAGCCTTGCAATTAACATTGAAAATTAAAAGCTGCAACATTATTTAATTAAAATAATGTGGCTATTTGGCTCCACTCCCACTACAGTTTGTAAAAAAATCCTCTCCTTGAAGTAGTCAGAGGCCTTGCAGAAGGAGAGGGCAGAAGCACTTAAAAACACAGTGAGTGAGAAACAAACCCTACAGTCAGCAGGAGGATCCAGTATTTTCAAAGTCTTTTGGGAGAGATGAAATTATTTTCAACTCATTAACTTGAAATCAGATCCCCGACTGACAATTTGGAAATTACTTGTGCCAGAAAGAGGCTTTTTCTGTTAATTGCAAATTTCACTGTTCGAGACAAGTTTATCGAAACATTTGCAACCTCCAAAGACCAGACTTACAGTTAATTAGCTTGATTTGTTTCAGAAACAGTAAAATAAAGTACACTTGCCTTTGGAAGAGAGGGAGAAGGGAGCAGACAGCCAAAACACCAAACCATTACAACAACTACCAATACTGTCTAATTTAACAGTATCTCAAGTATTCAAACGAACGATTAACAAAATGAATTTTAGCCTCCAGACAGACTTCCACTAGTGAGCATCTCATCTGCATTTAGTCAAGTTGGTTTAAAAAAAAATCAGAATATTTAAATGTAAATCAGAATATTTACATGTACACAGTTTTGTTCTGTAAGTCCTTAAATAACTAATCAAAAAGGTAATATCATTTTAGGCCATGCTAGCACGATATTATCCTTTTTTAATGCCTGATCATGAGATGTGATACAGGAAAACACAAGATTATTGAAACACATAAGCAGAAGGCCCACTCTAGTTTCTCACTTTATACACCTAATAATTCTTCAAAGTGAATCCTGAACATACAGTAATTTTCAAAGTTTGTATAGTGGTCAAATCTGAAACACTTCAACAGCATATCCTCAAAAAGTTCAAGCTTCAACATTTGACATAAAGTCTTGCTAAAATTAAAAAAAATAAAATTAAAAAGGTCACTGTCATCATTCCCCATTTTTCCTCTCCCTCAGAAAAATGTATTAATGCAAAGTCCCAAAATAGCCATTCTCAGGCACTAGAAAAGCCTGGGAATTGCTTACCTAAAGTGCACTAAGCTTTACAAGGCAATGAGCATTTAAACCAGAAACTCTGAGTGGAAATCATGATGAAGCCTTAATTATAATATTTTTGTTAATAAAAATAGATTTGTTCTAGAGAAAAAAATTCCATTTCCCCTTCTGACATCGTTTTCCCATGAGATCCTGAGGAAGTTCTAAAGGCCAAACCACTCAGTAGGAACCAGCAATTCCACATGTGCCGTTCTGAGACCCATCAGAGACTTCTTCAGACCAACTGTCAGGAGGGCCAGTTTGTTTTCCATTTAGGTTCATTTTGCACTATGAAACCGATTTAAGAAAAAAAAAAGAAATTAGGAGGAGAAACATCCTAGCACAGAGAAATGTGACATTTGTTGATAAACTTCACAACGTGGATTTAAACGCCTCCATTTCCCACCTGCAAAATGGCCTTTGTATTAAAAGACAATCGTAGCAGACCAGAAAAATGTACGTAACAAACGAAGAGAGTTATGATCTTTACTGCCATTCACTTATTTTTTTTTTCTCTTGGAAGACTTTCAAATAGAGGAGTGGCTGTTGAATATTGTGATGAATCTATGGTGAATAATTCCACTAGTCAGTCAACCAAGGAAAAATATAAAAGCAAAGCAGACAGTCTTGGTTATTTCAGTCAGATTGATCAAATAAGTGGTTACTGTGTCAGGTTGCAAAAACCGCTATCATATGTAGAAGGCTAAAGTCAGTTAAATTTCTTTATTGCCAGGAATTCATTGCCTGTTTGGTTTTTTC
>VZTF01001477.1:283358-319798 GCA_013397755.1 Cnemophilus loriae
TTTTTTTTAATCATTAGTCTTTTAAACTCAGGATGTTTTTATAAGCAGGCAATGATCAACTGCTACTGTCTTACAGCACAGATTATTTCTGTCAAAGAAGCTGCATGCTTGATTCAGACTCCTTTAACATACTAAACACTTTTAAAATAGATATTATTATCTTATTCAAGGTTATCTCCTCATATAGTTACTAAAAGCTAACTAGACTCAAACATTTAATAAATATAGATAGCAATAATAAAAGACAAAGAATCAAAACTGACCAAATTCCTCAAATGTTACGTTATTTAAAAGCACTTAATATAAAAATATCATTAAAAACATTGAAAGTGTTTTCCCTCTTCACTACTCACATGGCTTACAGAATTCATAAATTGGTATAAATTTTATTTTAAGCAGCTGTAGCTGTGATTGTCTGGCTGTTAGCTTTGCCTTTATTTTTCCTTTTTCAGGACATGAATACTAAAGCTTGTCACTAATCTGCTAGTCTGTACACTTAGTGACCGAAAAGAAACCACATTTTTCAAATATGACGCATCTGCTATAAACTCTTGAGGTTAATTTTTAACTGTGAACAATAACCAAAATGTTTTGTATTTTACTTAAATTTCTTTGGCCTAACCAATACTACTTCAACAACAGAAACTAATCTATTCCAGGATTTCTATTTTCTTTACTATTAACCTTAGCAGTACGCATTGCTACACACAACCCATAAAATTGCAACATAATCAGCAGGTTCATATGAAAGCAGATATACCAATCTTGGTTTCAGTATGTAAATAACATTCCCTGCTCTTTCCCTACCTTTTGCTCAAAAGTTGTAAGTATTGAAAGCACCACTGAGGCACAATTTACGACTGATCCTGCAATGAGCTGCGCTGCCTATGAACGATCTAAGTATGGATTCAGAGTTAATTTTGGCTCTCTGGAATTTCAAGGCCTGCCTATGCAGGGCTGTTCAATTCTGAACAGTATTTAGTCTGTGGTCATCTGTAATTAATTTAATGATGCGATACGATGCTGTGGGAGTGAATTGTGGCATCAGACCCTCACTGAACTGTTTTCATGAAAGTATCACTGAAGAGAGGCTGAAAACATGAAGGAAAGTAAAAAAAACCTTAATACACAGTCACACAGGTGTTACAGCGCAATTATCACCATAAACATCCCGGATAAAGAGTCATGGGATCTCTGAAGCCTGTTTCAAGACAGTTCTGGAGCACACTGACAAACCAAGCTGGGAATCCTGAGAAATGCTAGACAAGTTCTAGCTACAGAGAAGAAGATGAGGCTCTGACTAGTAGATTTGTCCTCCTCTTGAACTAGCTCTGAATGAAGTATGCTGATTTAATTTGCACAGATGCACATATCATTTAAGCTTTAAAGTAGTTACCTGTGAAAAGGGGTTAAAATTCTCACCAAAATACCACAAAAAGATGGATCAGCAAAGAACCAACACAAGGAAAAATAAACAAAGAGGTATTTTCATATGTACATCTAGTACAGTAACTCTGGATAACCAAAGGACACCAATTAAAAATATTTATAGTTCCTCTGCTCCAGTTGTAGATTCAACAGCACTAGATGCAGTCCAAGTAAAACATAAGCTTACAAAAACCAAATACTCTTGTTAGTAAGGCTGAGCAAAACACTGTTTAACTTTGTTTCTATGTAGTAGCAGTACTATTTTTTTGTTATAAACTGCAAAATGTATAATACTAAAATTTAAAGAACTTCTATAGATGCATGTGTTAGTAAAGAAAACACTGCCTCTAACCTTGCATCAGATTAGATATGCAGTAGTGCCCCTGGCAGTGGCAAACTGCCACTGAGCATGTAATTTGATGTGTAGTCTTACTGGCAATGTCTAGAAGCATTTATTCAGTTATCACGGAATAACCAGAAAAACTAAAAACATATATGAAGGACATCTCTCTTGTACATCCTCCATCTATCCTCTACCTCTTAATTTAAAGTGGTGCGGGCTACACTCTTCTTGGTTCTGTTTGCCAATGCACAATAGATCATCTTCTCCTCTCACAGCTACATGATGCCCACGATCCTTTCAGGAACATTAGGATAACTGTTACTGTAGAAATAGTAGTGGAGTCATTACGCTGCTCATAGCACTCAGATCACTTCTGACAGCTCAACAAAAAAGGAAAATATGGTCATGGCTGAAAAGAAAAACCAAAACAAAACCAAACCATGAAATATAAAAGATGACCTAAAAAAAAAAAAAACCAACTATTTAAAAATATAATTTCTATTCTGCTTTTGTATCTGCACACAGAGAAGGTGACCAAATGAAAATATTATGAAACCTCAGGCATAATATGCAAAGTATGGACATTTACTTTTCATCTGACCTGCAAAATACCATCTTGTCTACATACTTTCTCATTTCCATCATTTTTTTTCCTCATATATTTGATACTGTTGCTGTAAGCTTATGAAAGATAGTATTATAAACTAAAACACCAGCAGCATTCACTCTTGACCAGAAGAGTATCAAAATCAATAAATTAGTAAAAAAGAATGTTGCACAATCCCAATTATAAGACATTTTTTATTAGATTAGTCTTACAATAATAGGCTAGGGGGCTTATTCTCACAGCTGGATTTGCCTTATATTTTATCATCGACCTCGGGAGTGTAGTAAAATCCCCCAGGAGGCATCTTGATAATGCATATAATGTTACTCTGGGAGCCAAACTTACAAAAGGAACAAAACTCCCTGGACTGGACAAACCCACGGAGAAAAAAACCCAGTTGCTTCATCACTCTAATACGAAAAGTACCAGTTAATTCTACTGTGCTACTCCTGAGCAACACACACTGAACAGTGAATTGTATTCAGAGGATTTACTTTACTGCCAATTTTTTCTGCCTTTAGCCAACAAGCAAAACTGGAATAACGAATTTAAAATTTCTTAGTCAACATTTAAAGCTGTTGCCATTGCCAAGCCGATGATGCTAATTTGTTGTATTATTACTAACCTGCCAGACCCCAGCTGTTGTCTTAGTCAAAACCTGAGTTTTCCAATAACTAGGAACTGCAGCTGCTCAGAATGGGTCACCAGGGATTTGCACCACCACAAACATTACTCATCTGGTCCTGCCCTGATCAGACTTCTTTGGCCAAAAGGCAGGGTCAGGCCTGCCTGAGATTTGAGACATACAAATTTAAAGCTTTTTTTTCTTTTCTCTATCTTCAGAAAAATAATATTTCTCATTCCATTTTTAAAAATTAATCCATGATTCTCACCAAACATGGATCCAACATGGCAAAGCCTACTTTTTCTGGACACTCTGCACTAATTAGCATTTGAAGTAAAGACCATGAGTTATAACTTAAGACATTCACTAAATTACTGCTCCCATCTATTATCCTATCTCTGCCAAAAAATCATCAGAATCAAGAAATTATTATTTACTTCAAATACCTTTACTTAAAACAATTGAGAAACGGTTTCTACATGATGACAGCTGCTGCAGGTAACAGGTGTAACCATAAACATTAGAAAATGCTGCATTTTGATGTGCAAACAGCCGAAGTGCTGCCTGATTTAAACATCCCAAACCGGAATTATTTTTATTTAGCAAATGTTGTCACATGAAGTATCTTCAACAGAGCCCCAGAACTTACGGGAAATTACTATTTAATGTTTAACATTTCACTGATATTTATTATTGGTTTTACTCTCATATATTAGTTTCCGATGGGAATCCTTGCCAAAAAACCACTAACTTTCCATTTCTGCAACTCTTAACTGTTTCTGTTTGGATTACCAACATCACACATCCTGATTTCTTCCTCTCCTTTCAAGTTTCAACAAGTTTCTCTCCAAAAACACAATTAAGCTGTCCTGCTCCCTGAGCTCTGCGGCCCTCTACTGCTTGTCCTTTCTCCTCCAGAATTTCTTTCCTGTTATTCTGGCTTTCCAGAATACCACTCCCTCTCCTTGCAGTTTTGTACCATTTCTGCATTGTACGGCACAATAAACTCTCCTGGCAAAGTAGAAGCAGTTGCTCACGAGCAACTGGAGAAGTTGACGTAGCTTTTTCACACACGCTGAACACAGAAGTGTTTTAATCACAGAGACAGTACAAATAGGTGCTTTCTCCATGGCTCTCAAGACAGACATACATGAATCGCACGTAGTACAGGCTAGAGAGCACCCAACAACTGGAGCCAATTTCTTGCAGAGGAGTGAGGAAGAGTTCCCACAGATGAAGGATACTGAGCACAGGTTAGAAGAGTACAAGCAAAGTCACACTAATGGACTGAACCCTCACTATTCATCTTAGCCATTTCAATATCCAACAGCCCACTTGCCTCTGACATCATGCTAGGCTATTATGCTCTCTTAGAGGCACAAGAGAAAGCAAGCCATGCAATGGCTCGATCCAACCACTTCACCTGAAGATCTTCTCATAAGCATTACAAGGGTTTCCACGTTCAAAAGCTGCATGACTGCAATCTTACAGTGTCCTTTGCACCTCCAAGGCTTTCAAGTTTGACAGAAGAAATAACAAATTATTCATTAATCTCCACACAAAAGTAGAGAACTGTCAGTGATGGAAGTGACAGGTCAGTCAAGTGAGTAGGCAAAGCTCCCTCTCGTCTACATGCAGGAGGAAGAAAACGGTGCAAGGACTGAAATCTCCTTTGGAGTGAAAAAAGTTTCAAGGCCTTTTGCTAACTTTATCTCTCTTTTAATTTTTTGAAGTGGAAAAACATGAAGAAGCAAACCTTGAACAGCAAATTTTGAAATATACCTTTCACTGACCTCGTAGAAATTGAAAGAGAAAAATTTATAAATTCTAAAGCCATTGAATTTCTCCTGCAAACAGCAAGAACTGAACCCTCTTCAGATAAAAAACCCTGTCAGTCACAAATGAGTCAATGAGGCATTCTTATTAACAACGGTTTCTCACTTTAAATCCCACAGTCACTATAAGCAATGCCAAAATTTTTAATCCTAGAAAAGCGGATAATTCATCCCATTCAGCTGACCACCCTTCTCCCCTCAAAAGGAGCTAACACCTTGCTCTCCACACAGAGCTAAGTAACCTCTCTCTCGGAGAGACCACGGCTGTGAATGGAGTAACTCAGTAACAGCTCTTTTCTCCTCACATGGAAGACTGACTTTTCCATCCAGTAAAGAGCTTTCTGGCCCTGTGGTTTTTTTTTCTTTCCTTTTTAGTAGCATTTTGCCCTTTGTGCCTCACTTAGCCCCACTTTTGGTTTTGTATTTTCTGGTAAATATCTGCCAAAACCTGTCATGGCCGTGCTTATAGTTTGGGATGTGTTAATCAACTTCGCTGCTGAGGGCTACCCACCACTGACACTCAGCTTTGGCTTCCTCACAGCTACCAAACTTTGGAACTTTTTAAAAACACTGTATTTGTTTTTTAAAAAGTATTTTAAATGAGACAAGTGAAAATATTTCTTTTAAATTCACAGAGGACCTAGAGAAGCTTCTGGAAAGAAAATGCAAACAGCCAGGATGCATTTATTTCAGCTTACAGGCTTCTGTACCCTTTTCTCATCAGCGGCAGGTGTGTTAAATTTTTAAGCTAACAAACCAACCAACCGAACTGGTAAAAGAATTTCGAACGCAGTTACTCCCGCCCACTTGGGCAACAAATGCACATAAAGCAAAAAACAGCCCTGAATTTTGACATGTCAAAGCTTTCCCCCCCCACCCCCAACACTCATTTTCACTTCAACAGGCCAGCCCTGCCTATTCCATGCTGCTCACAAGCCCTGGCACCTAAGCAGTTTTTCCTCACCCATCTCTCATTCCTTTTTCTTTTTTTCTCTTGTCATCTTGCCGATGTGTCCAGGTGTCACCTTCCACTCCCTGAGGACCCACGGCTTTAGAAGCCGGTGGTGGATCAGAGGTCACAAGCGCTGCACACCCTGTCAGGGCTGGTGCTGCACTGGGCTCGCTCAGCCAGCAGCAAGGATAACGGATCAGGTGGAGCAGTGTTGTGGGGCAGCGAGTGCCCTGCCCCTGGCCTGCTGCTGGGTAACGCCAGCACACCGCAGCACCAAACCTCAGCCCACCATTACTCTCTGTAAGCTCTCCCTGCAGGCCCTTGCGAGGCATCTGCAGCATAAAGCTCACCCACACAGGACCAGCATCACCACTCTGTGGCTCATCACAGACAACGGAGCAGGGGAAACCTGAAGTATCCAAAGTGCTCTTTAAGCACATTAGCAGCATTGCCACAGGCACCCTATGGCGTGCATACCCATGTTAGCATCACACTAACATGCTATTCATACATAACTGGTTCAGAAGTTTACTTCCAAAGAGACTTCTGAGTCTCCGTTTCTCCAGGCTAAACAACCCCAGCTCCCTCAATCGTTCCTCATAGGGCTTGTGTTCCAAGCCCCTCACCAGCCTTGTTGCCCTCCTCTGGACACATTCATCAATATATTGGTAAACTTCACGTATCACCAAAAGCTTTTGCCCAAAAGAGCACTTTTTCACTAACACAAAATGCTCTGAAACAACAGTGTGAATGGTGAATGAAAACAAGATTGCAAACAGACTTACCTCTCAGGCTAACAGAAATCCAGTTCATTTGTCCACATGCTATACAGGTCCTCAGAGAGTCACATGCTGGGCACCCCTCTCAGTGCACTGGGTCACACACCACGAAGGATAAGTGCATTTTTGACTAGTTATACTGCATCACACTCGCATCCACACCACACCACAGGAAGTCAGTCAGTCTGCTGACCTGCAGTCTGCCACAGTACCTTCCCAGGCAGGAAGGAAGTGACTACGTTGTGCTGCAACTTGAGATCAGGGATTTGAATACCAAAACATGGGAGTGTAAAGTAGAGACAAGAAGAAAGAAACAAAGAACTTTGCATTCACCCCATTAGACTTATGCCAGTCTGGAAACATCCTGTGCAAGTCAGAGCCACTGCAGGAGTCTAGAGGAGAAAACATCCAGGCTCTGCAGCGTTCATACCTTCAGTCCTGACTGGCCAGATCAGCAGCCTCTCTGCTTTTTTCCCGTAACAACTTCTGGGCTTATGAGCCAATTTCAACTATAATCAGCACAGAATAGGAGTAATAACAAGATAGGAAAACAAGAGTTATCCTATAATGACTACATTTCTGAAAGTTTTATGACCACTGGCAATTGGGTAAACTGGCATGCCCACGGTTAAAAGAGCCCCAGATTCTCTCTTGCGTGCCCAGGATTTAATCAATCAGCACACTGGCAGCCAGTCAACCCACACCATCAGTCACGTCACATCTTCTCCACATGGCTGCTGAGACCCATGGGAGAAAAAGTATTTGGGAACACAGGCCAAAAGCATTACAGTGGGGAAGAGGTACCTCTAGAGATACTAAGTTCAGAACATGTAATCCATGTGAAACAACACTAGGTTTATATGATTTCCAAAAGAAATGAGCAAATTTGGTAATGAAAATACATATGCAAATGTGCACATGTACATGAGAAAATATTTAAAGTTCTCTCCATTTGCAACTAAAATATTCATCTCTTTCGGGGGTTAACACATCTGAGATCACTCCAGAACAGCTTGCTAGAAAAGAGGGTATATCTGTGCTTCCGCTGAGAAAATGGCTGCAACACTGGCTAAATCCTTAAAACATATAAAGGCATCTATGGAGGTGGACAAGCCACCAGACAAAAACAGAGTGGAAAAAAGGTTTATCAGTCCCACCGCTCAGTCTCACGGGGCTAATTAATCACTTGTTGCCTCTTTCAGGATCCAACCAACCCTAACTTTGCTCAGCCCGAGGCCAGCTCAACAGATAATGTGATCTGACACAAATCAGCATCTCTGGAGCACCCCTTCCTCTTCTCCGTACTATTCATTTCTCTCTCCACAAAGTCTTCCCTATAGTTCCTAGGCACACCAATACATTCCCTCCTTGGGGAAATGTTTTGCCTTGCCCTCCCTTGAGCTGCAAGCAGAAGATCTCAGAAACACCAGCACCAAGTCTTTCAGCAGCTGGCACATGCTAGCTTGAAGTATTTCTCAGACTGCCCTAAAACATCAAAGGACAAGGTCTCAGTGGTCCAACTGCTGTCTAGCTTTTTTTTCTTTTCTTATTGATCTTTGTCCTCACAGAGCTTAATTAACACAAGTAAGCATCACATGTAATTATTACTACTATAATTACTGCTAAATCATTAGGTGACTTATCAAAGTAAAAATAAAATCTACAGTTAATAAATTTTCCAAAACGAATAACTGGATAATAGTGTCTGTCTTTATAGTTAAGACTGCCCAACACTATTCTCTAAAATCATCACTTCATAAATCACAAGTTTTAAATAAAAGTTTTCTGTGACTCACTTTAATTCAGTGGAACTTATATTGAATGCAAAGCCAGCAAAGAATTCTTTCAGGAAACAGTTGCAAAAATTGTACAGATTTACCCACATTCAGTAAATTCTATTCATTTGAACATTTGTCTAATTGGTTCTAGTGTCTTCTGGAGTTAAAAATAGGAACAGGGATCACAACATAAGTGCGAGTGATACACAGCTATGCACAAAGATGTCCCCAAATATGGTTAAACAGTAACCAATGGACATTCTTAATTGACTATGTTCAGAACACTTGTCCCAGAACCTTCATGTTCCACCTGCATTAATTATGTTCCCAAGGTGTGGTTAGTCTCAGGGAAAACATTCAGTTCCACAGAAATAACAGTAAAATTGGTAGCTCTCCATTTTATAAGCATGTTATTTAGCCTCAAAGGGTGGTAGAACAAGTTCTTTTTGAAATCCTCACTTTATAATGTTCTGCTCAGCTTCCCCTCACTTTCGCTTAGGTTGGAGCTTCACTTCACAACCTTTATTAACAAACAATACCACATGCTGCTAATTCAAGAGGCCTCCATTTACAAGTTGGATAGCTGATTACTTTTTACAATGGGAAAATAATTAAATTTTGCTAGTTCATCTTTTTTTATTATTTTATTAAGGGAAATTTAAGAAAAAAAGCCACAATCTTATGTCATCATTTCTCACTTGTGAAATGCCAGAGTTCAGAAGTTAGAGTAAATTGAGTCAGTCTCATCATTCAAGCCTTTCCTGTGCCAACGTGGTATCATATCATTATTGGTAATATGAACACATACTACACAATCCTAAGGGCTATCTTAGCGGGCCCACAAAGTACATGCTTCATGTGAAAAGAAACAGCAGTGCACACTTACTGATCTCTATAGAAGTCTGACCTCAACACCTGCCATGCAACAGTTAAATTATGCAAGAGATGTATTCCATTTAACTACATTTAAAGAAAACAAAATTAAGATTTCCACATAAATGCAAATCAGTCAAGTGTTATAACTGTGTATTCTACCGTCTTTTTAGATTATTTTCTCCAAACGTATAATTGATGTTAGATAGATCACTGTTAAAAGCAGCAGTCCTCCTTCTATCTGATAAGTTTATAGCTGTATGATTCCAAATTTCTACTGGAAACATTATCATATCATGCTGTCCCAGGTGGAGCTTTCACATCTTGTCAGAAGAGCAGGAAACTCAGCTTTACACCCTCCCAGAATTAGAAAGAACACAAAGTCTATAAATCACCAAAATATATAAAGCATCAAGACTACATTATAAGTTAAATATCATTATCCTGTAATGATTTATGTATGCATTTATTCCGGCATCATTCCTGCAAATTCCTTACAATAATCAATCTGCTTTGAAATCAGCATGTGCAAAGCACACAAGACCTGAAGTCAGACTGAAATAAGTATCTATCATCTTCAGGTAACCTGACCTCCCTCCTGCCTCCTTCCCAACACCCCAGCCCCTCAGTTAAAATCAGTTTTATGGGAGTAGAGGCTTAAATAACAACCTAACTTTTCAGTGGCTATTTCTTTTCTAATAGCTCACAGGGAAAGAACAACATATATTTTGTGCTTATATTTATTTTCATTAAAATGGTCAAATGCAGCCTAGGAGCTCTATCTTCTGCAGTTGACAGCAAGAATTGTGCTGCCTCAGGAATGGCTTAAGAATAATGAATAAAACATGAGTTCTAGAAAAATGTAGATTAAACAAGATCAAATACACATATCCTACATGTTGGTGTGGTTTATATCTGCTATGTGCACATGTATGTTCATGTACAGTGTTGCATCACATGTGCATACTCACGAATTCCACTCTTATTTTTCCAGCTAACAGCCCAGAACTTTGTACAACAAACCACATCCATGACAATTCTATATCTGTATTTTTAACATGTTTTCAATGTATGCAAACAGCCAAGACAGCACTCTAGTTAAAAAGTATCAACATAGTACCATTGTAAGCAATATTGTGCAAAAGATCAAATAATAAAATCACCTTATCTGTGGTTAAAACATTGCTGCCAGTGTCCTCTATATGAGCTACATGGCATCACTAAAATTCAAAAATTCCTAGCGACTTGGCTTATATTGTTGGAGTCAAAGGCAGCCTTGGATAGCTCTGCTGACACCGGTATAGGTACAGCTTTTATCACATAAGTGTTTGCACAGTTTACTTCCTAAAGCAACTTCATATCAGAATCTCTGAATACCAAAACCAACTAATAACCCACTAATGTTGCTACAGCAGAACTGCTTGGCTTAAAAGCCAAACAACAAAACCCACAACACACACATGCTTACTTCCTAATGTTATCAAACACAATACAAATGTCAGTGTACGCGATACTCCCTGAATTACACCAAGAAAAAGTGAGATAACACCACACTTTAATATGTTTCTGTCAGTGCAGTGCTAGTGATTATTATAGCGTTAGTAATGAAATACATAAAATTGCAAGACAGAATAGTGACTTGTTATCACTCAGTAAAACACTTGCAAATAACTGTGACCATGGCTACACAAAACATCAGCATTAGGAGAACATGCTGCACCCGCTGAAGATAAAACCAGTGATTTACTAAGACAGGAAAAAGAAAAACAGTATTTAGGAATAAGTCAATTACAACACATACATAATTTTTTTTATTTTATCTTACTTGGCATTCCAACAAGTGTAACAAAAAGGCTCCTCATCGAAACACAAATTATTAAATCCCAAGCAAGCACCATCCTATGACCATCTATCTCTCCATGTCACGCAGAGAGGTAAGAATGGTCCCATTGCATCAGACCTGGAAGTAGCCACCAAAGTATTCATCCCAGCTCCTGAGAGTCAGGGAAACCTTCACTACAAACTTCAGCGAGAGAAAGGTTCAGCTCACGCTTTTTGTAATACTGGTTTTGTGCTTCATTGCTGAAACACACACTTTCTAGATAGCAAATATAAATTCTTGTTAGACTTAAAAAATATCACATGGATCAATACCGTAAGATATCAAATCAGATTGGTCTTAGCACAAATAGAAACCTAACTAAACTGGGATCAGCATAGACCCCAACAGAGGGTGCATTATTCAGTTTCCTTTATTTTTGCAAATATGGATGTTCCTATGACCTGCCAGTGACAATGTGAACTGCTAAATAGGAAGTTTGAAGCTCGCATTTGGCCTCTTGCTTTTCTGCACCACCCTCACTCTCTTCCAGCAGGCAATTTAAGAACCAGACAAACTTGGCATTATTCTCCTTTAGCTTACCTAGACAGAAACAACACTAAAAAACGAGAGAAATCAAAGTGAACCATGAAGGACAGTCTGAAGATAATAGAAAAGATCTATTCACAATTAAAACATACCACTGGAATTATACTGTATGTGAGGAGTACAGCATTGGGATCACACAGTTCTCGAAGTATAGCCCTTCAGTTCTTTCTGACTAAGGCTATTTTAACAAGGTTAGATAATCAGAAAAGAGGGCATAAGTTTGTCCATTAGCCATTATGAGACTAGGAAAATATGTACTTGGCTAGATAGAGGAGAAAAAAGCCAACATTCACAAATTTTGTCAAAAAACTCATATTATTAGGTTTAAATTAGGACTCTTTCGACAGATTCAGTATTGATATAAATACAAAAAGAACTCAAAACAAAGGATTAGTCTGCAAAATGAGTTATAAACCAGAACAGTGGCACACTATTATTTAAGTATGAGGAAGAATGCAACGTTCCTCTCTTGTCGTTTTTGTTTTGTAAGTAGATTGGACCTTTTTATAACCACACTTACTCGCACTTGCCGTAACTAAATCCGATACAGAGCATAATGCTGTTCCTCGGCAGAATAAAAATTCTGATTTTCTTTGCAAGTTGGACCAGTTCAGCAGAATCAAATCTATAACATTAATAAATCACCAAAACCAAAGATAGCATCTCAAAACAGTGCAATACATAAGCCTTAGCTATGTTTTACAAACACATTAATCATGAACAGATTGAATAGGCCCACAGTAAAACAATTCTTCATCTGAATCCATCCAAGTTTCTTTCAAAAGGTCACAAAATATTCTTACATCAATATTCTACAGTACTTACACCATGTTTTGCCAAAGCTGTTCAGCAGACCCTGGTATTCAAAGTAATTTTTCAGACATTTGGATGCATGCAAAACATCACTCAATGCATGACATACACCTTGGGTCCCCTATTCTGCTACCACTACAACCACTATAAAGGATTTCTGTGGTACTGCTCAATTTTCAAAGCAGGATGACCTGCAAATCAGGTCTGTGCCTACATTAGCACAGCCTGCCCAGGAGTGGATTTCCAGACCACAGTAGGTGATTACAGCATCCACACTTTTAACATTTAGGTTAATTTTGTTTCAAACTCTATCTAACCCGGTCCTATACACCAAACCTCCTTCTTAAGAGAACATTCTGTAGTGCACACCCCAGTTTTGTTTAGTCTGGAAACAGTTAATGGATGGATGCTCTGTTGGATCATTTTCTGATGTGATCCAAGAACAAATGACAACAACTAGGACAGTCATCTCAAAAGCACATATCTGACTTAAACATACTAATGTGGACATAGTCCCAGTCACAGTACTTCACTTAATGTTAAATTTTTATCTCAGCCATGGAAGAACAATCCAGCAGATAGAAACTTCAGCAATGGGCAATCTATTATCCCCTCACCATAAATCAGGTAGAACGGAGCCTCTAATCGGAGAAAATCATCAGTGGTTCTTCCTAACCTGACTGAATAAATCTTCCCCAAATTCCTGCGCTTCTCTCCACTTGATCATACATTTCCTTATACCTAGGCTGAAACAACTTCCTCAATGACCCAATTCTTACCCTTTCTCACTCAGTCCACCGCCTGAATTGCTCTTCCTGAGCAACCTTCCAATGACTTCGTTCCTTTTCTCCTTAAAATAGCTGTGAGTAAACATTCAGAGTAATCTCTCATGCAGGCAGTCCGCACCATCATCTAACTCTCATTATTGCGAACCAAGATTGAGGCTCCAGCAGACCTGCACACAGAGCCATGAAGTGCAGCAATGATGCCAAAAAAACAGATGAGCAAGAGGAGGAGTCAGCCTGTGGCAGCTCGGAAAGGAAAAAGTTCTCAAGCTATCTGAATAATGAAAAACCTCGTACACGTTCAACAGCCAGGGAACAAAATACACTTGAGCTGGGAGATCATCAGCAAGAAGACAGTCAAAAAGCAATCTTACAAAATACAAGGGGAGAGGGATTCCAGAGAGTAAAATTGTCAGGGACAGAATAAAAATGAATCTAGGAAAGTACTACATGCCATACAGAAACATAAGAAAAAGTGAGAAAACATGTATATAGGACAGATGCAGATAATTAATACGGCTACTTTTTAATCAGAAAAAAAAATTCTAAAATCTTATTATGCTATCCTTCGACATGTTCTCACTAACATGTCATGAAATCTTATACTTCATGCTAATAAAAGCATGTGTTTATTGCAAAGCACGCTTTTCATTACAAAGCTCAGGCTAGAGGTGGAATGCAGACAAGCTACTGCTCAGTAATGGTTAATACACCATTTAATTGACCTAACTAATGCAATCCAAGTATTACAGCAGTTCCTGAAGAAAAGCATAAAAATAAGTGAAATGTAAAAATAAAACGAACTTACATCTTATTTTATTTTTCTTCATATATGTTTTCACATTTATTCTCCTTGAAAAATTAAACTATTATTGTAAACATCACATCTAGAAAAATTGTTTAAAGAATGAGTAAAGAAAATTATTTCATTTTATCTGGCTCAGTCCATTTCTGCTAGCTGAACCTAACCTAACCCCAACCTTTCACCTAGTGAAAAAATGGTCCAATGTTTGCTATGGATCCAGACTGGGATCTTGCTTTCGATAGAGTATTTCTGAAAGCAGGCAATAGTAATAAGAAACTACCTTGCAGCACTGTCTTTTGCTTTCAGCAACAACTGTAATAGTAAAAACAGGAAAAGGCTTAAACTAGCCCAATTTAATAAGAAATACAAGAAAATGCAATAATAGTTTTCACAGATGAAGATCTGTGCAAAGGTTCTAAGTCAGGTCGGTAAGAGGAAAGCACTGTAAGATGATCAGGAAACTGAAGCACTCACTGCTAAGTTTAAAAGGCAAAGAGAAGCAAACCTTTTTTTTCCTCCCCAATTAACAACAAAAAAAAAAAATCACAAAATACATCTTAAAAATTATTATTTTTTCAGAATAAGCATATAAAACAGTGAAGTACTTTTCCCACAGCATGGTAAAAATTAAAGGTTAAAAATTTAGGCCAGTGAATTTGACCCACATCAATCTCCTGTTGATTGAAGAGTGTTAAGTTACAGAATCCCACATATTTACAGACATGGTATGGAAATGGCATCACATTATTTGATGTCCTGCCCAGTAACACAGTCAGTCCAGACACTGTTTCTTGATAACACACCCTAGTCTCAAAGACAGGATGATTGTTGCTGTCTTGCCCTATATCCATTCCTTTCTTCCTCTATTCAAACCTTAATACTTTCAGTAGCCAAGGATATTTTTATAACCTTTTTTGACCCACCTCGTAAGACAATAAAAAATATTTAAGGGCATTTCCCTACTGTCAAAAAGAGAATTATTCCATTTCAAGCATCTGTCAAATCTAAGCAATCTACTGTACAATACTTTATTTCTGTGTAAGAAGTTCAGCTGAAATTTTCAGTAATGCCTAAAGAAAATCAGCTGCTCTTTTCCCACTACCATTTAAAAAAAAAAATCTTGCCTTCTTTCTCCTATATAACTTCCCCTTCCAAATACAACAGGTAGGAGAAAAAAAGGTAAAAGCTGCTCTGAACTATAATGTGCCAAAATGTAATCATCTTCAAGACTGTCAACAACTCTAGAAGAATCTCCAGATGAATGTAACAAAATTTGCTATCCCATAATCTGTGGAATCTCCCTTAGGTCAGAAGTAAACCAGTGCCCTAAACAACAGGGTGCCTGTGGTCTTGACAGCAAAATCATTGGGACAAGTCTTTAAGTCCCTTACTAGAAATCTAGGACTCTTTCTACAGTCCCTATTCTTTAGGAATCAATGTCTCTTCAACTACACTTGGAACAAAGATATTACACATAAAAAATATTGAAACCAGTTGAAACTAAGATTAGTAGATAAAACAGAATCCTTCAACCATGAGTTTGACGTATTCCTCCCCCTCCCGCTTCCTGTCTTCAAGTCTGTCACATGACAAAATGCAGAGATAATCACTGCTTACACACACAGTCGGTATTTCATGACAAAACCGGGGATCCCACATAAACCCCCAATATTTTGAGTGAGTACAAAATAACGCCACAATTCTGCAGTCAACTCAATAACTGTTCAGCTATTCTTGGATCTCCTAAGTGACAATGATCAGCTTGATTCTCCGAATCATCAAGGGATACTCTTAGAGGTCTTCATACAACGATAAACAAGCATACAACTGAGCCACAGATGGTGAAAAACTCAAATAATCTTTCTTGTATTTAACTTCACATTAATTGTCTTCTTAGTCTCTAATCCAAATCTAAATAAAAAGGCAGTGAAAGGCTGCGGGTCACCAACACAAACATCACCATTGGTCCTTCTCAACGCAAAGGCTGCCAAACAACTGGGGTAAGCTTAACGTGTAGAGCTGTCATGCTCTAAAACACTTTCAGGATACAAACTTGAGCCCGTGCTGGTCTGAAGTGCGTTGAAGCAAACTATCTTCCATTATTCTAAGCTAGATCTCTGTTTATAAAACCTTTGTTTTCCAAAATCCTGTAACATTCTATTCTTTCCTGAAAGATGACTGTTTTCACTCAGCCCAGCAAAAGATTTGTCCATATATGGACAACCCTGAAGACAACAAATGGCTCTTTTCCCAGTCTATTATCAAGCCAGGAAATTAGACTGCCTGAGGTACTCTGCCTTACTTACTTAGTTCAGAGCCGAAAGGAAGCACTCTTGAGTTCGTTAATCATCCATTTTCACACGAAGGTGAACGGATGCTTTTCCTTTACAGCTTTAGCAGCAATCCCCACCATCAATTACATGGAAGATTAAAGTCCTCACACAGCCATGGGAGATAACGGAGCGCTAACGATGTCAGTGAAAGTTACAGGGCAGACAGCTGTGCCCCGAGGGCTTGGCAGAGGGAAGAAGAAAAGTAATATAAGAATTTAAAATAAATATCACACATCAGTAAATTCTGCAACACTGAAAAAGTGGAAACAGAAAATAAGCAAAATCCCTCTGTTTCTAGTAAAGTCTCAGCTATTTTCTTGCCATTCTTAACATTTAAATGCAGTTCTACATAAACCTACAGACTAAAGAACACTATGGATATGAAACACTTTACTATCTGATACTTAGGGACCTGTAAAGTTCTTTTACCTTTCCATGCACAACTTGCAGTTGAACTCACTATCTTTAGTAAGGAAAAAAATACATGTGAGGAATCTATAGGCTGAATAGATCTGAAAAATAAGTTCAAGATCCAAAAAATTTAAGACTTTCTAAATGGCCAAGAAATTTCATCCTCCTTTCACACGGGGAAACCCTGCAAAGAAGCCCCTCTCATGGAGTCAGGTCAGCTACCTAGAAACTTAGTGGCAAGCCAGTCTTTGCCTTTTTAAGCTGGAACAAAGGAAATGATTGAGGAAGCATTAAAACCCAAGTGCACCATAAAAGGCATCTACCAGAAAACTAGCTGTTATTTGCAATAAAGAACGTGCCTTATTTAAATGATAACAAATCACCACAGTCTCTATGTCCTATTAAGATATAAAGAATGTATCACAAGAAATATGACCAAAAGCTAGTATTTCAGCTCCTCAGAAGCTGGCATATTTCCTTCAGAAACTTGAGTAGGTGGGACTGTATTTTTTCAATTGAAAAATATGAACTGATGTGTCATAATCTATTTATGTTTTGTTGGTATTTTTTAAATCATCTGCCAGAAAATTCCTTATTGCCCCTTCCATTCCTTGGTGTCCCAATTGTCTTTTCAGCTATGTTTATTTTCTGATTGGCAAGGAAACTACGAAATTCTATCTTGGGGTTTTTTATATGCTTTCTTGTTCTCTTCCGTTTTCCTCCTATGAAGACATCCTGCACACGTTAATCTTTCAAAGTCTGTTTCACAATGGAACCAAGCAGCTCTTTATGCTGCCAGCACTAGTCAAGGCAACAAATAGCTGAAAGATGGCTACGTAAAGCAGTCACAGAATTGTAACTGCTGGGTATCCATCCCTAATACTTCTCAAAAAGATTATGAGTATCTATAAAACTACCAGTCTCACTCATTTGACAGCTGCTCTCCCTTGGTAAAGCTGTCAGCATGGGAGCAGGTGTTTGGTCTTTCTGAGGAAAGTATCTGCTGAAATGAAGCTGTGATGGGATAATAAATAACCCTCAAAAAAACCCTCTTCCTGATGATACTGCATCTACTAAAAGGCTGTGGTAGGAATAAATGATCAATGACAAGTTTTGGAAGGAGGAAAGCACTCTCACCCTTTCAGCAGGTAGCCCTAGTAGGGGAGGCACCACGAACCCAACCTCTGTATTTTGTGAAGATATGAACAGATTAGTTTACGTTGCTAAAAAATACTGCTACAAGCACTTGGTGTAGTGCTCTATTTCCTTCCCTAACTTCTACTAGCTGCCCACCTTCTACATGTATAATACATGAGAATTTTACTAATGTATTGTAACTTTGTCAAAAAAAATATATTCACCATAAATCTAAATCTAAACCATGCATAACTTAAAATCATCAAGGGAAGGGAGCAGGTGACTAAGTGAAACTGCAACAATTCTAGCATTTTGCCATTTAACAACAGCATCTAAAAGCATTATTTCCCTTCCTCCTTTTGTCCATTAAATCAGTCAGATGAAGGGTTATTTCATCCCTCCAGCATAGCAGTCCACTTCAAAATGCCACAGCACTGAAAAACAACTGCTGTCTAAATGTAATTATGTGAATACCAAAAGAAAAGCCGTAGAATGGAAAACTAGTTTACATTTATAGTTTGGACTCCAGTCCCTCCACCATTACCAACAGCACTGTTTCCTTACCACAGCCTCAGAAACAGCAACTACCATTTATTTTCATAAAGCCTGCTGCTTTTCAAATATGTCACAAGCCCATCTGTTGAGTCAAAGAAAGGGATGTCTCTAAAACTTAAAAAAAAAAGGTCCAGAAAATTAAGCTGAATTCAAGCCAAAGGTAGCAAGTGCCTGTGTATGATGTATTGCTGTGAGTTCAGTTAAAAGGGTAAAGAGACTTTAAATATGCTGTAAACCAGATATTAATCTCCTGAAACACAGAAGCTTCTTGCTGTCCACTTTCAATAGAGAAAAACTTCATTAAATATAACAAACTAAAACATAATTGGATGTCAAATATCCTTGTTCAGGCAGTTTCACTGTGCTCCTCAAAACCTGGAATTAAGTTAACTGATTTAATTATTCTTATCCAAATCATTATACCAGAAGCTTTTTAAGTGTGTTTGTTAGGGAGCTTTGATGGTCTGCCTCCACAAGTGTCCCAAAAAAAAAAAAAAAATGTTGACAGATTTTCAGCCCTGAACATTGCACAACCGGCTGGAGGACAAAGCAGGGAGTTGCCTGTCTGCAGCATCCGATCAGGAGAACCATCTCTTTGCTCTAAAATTCCAGCTGCTACAGGACCAACATTATCCTTACCAATTCACTTTTAATACTTGTCACAAACACTGTGGGAATGAAAAGTCTGTTTCAAGTCCAAAATGCAAGTTACAATTCAGAAATACACCTCTAGTATATTTCACAGCTGGTGTCCCTTAGTACAACAGCTATGTAATGTTTTGTTTTCTTAAAAAGCTCCACAAAAATATCACAATCCTTTCATCAGCAAAACACAAGCTGCCATCCCCACTCCCATCTCCAGAGCAGCAGAGAAAAAGACCCTATTTTTTACAGGGGAATTAGTGAAGGAAAGCTGCTTTTCATTTTTTTGCCAGACGTACACCCAAGGAGAAATCAGAAGCAAAGCTGTGTAGAAGTTTCATTAGAAAAATACATCATGGCTTGCAATTCCCTCCTTTCCCTTCATTTCCATTTTTTTATAACCACAAAATGCAGGTCATGCCCTTGAGCTTCTGCCAATGTATGATTTTACAGAAAGGCCATGTGAATAACTGAGTGGTTCAATATGAAGTAAACGACGAAAAAAACAAAATAAGAGGATGATAGTTGTTTCAGATGAGATTGCTCTTTAGTAGGAACTGAGTGCACTAGCATCTGAAAAAGGAAAACTTTCACCAGCTTAACATACCTTACTCATTAGTTCAGACCATCTGAGAGTATCCTTCCAAGTTAATTTTCCTGAAATCTGAAACTAAACTAATCTTTATTTAATTCACAAATGAGTTTAGAGACACATCACTCCACTTAAAAGAATAAAGGTCTATTCGGAAAAAAAAAAAAAATTAAAAAAAAATCTATGTACAGTTTTCAACTGTGGATCCAGCTCTTGTTTAGAGAGTTTTATTGGGATTTGAGTTGCAAATTCATCTTTGGCCTGGAAAAAGGAACAGTCACAAAGCAACCATAAACAGAATAAGTATCTTCCAGCTGTTACAAAAACATACTTTGCTTTACTTTACAAAATAATTTTATCCTACTGTTTTTAAACCATTTGCAGAAGTTTTCTTCAGTGAGATTTATGCAGAGTTTAGCAAATAAAAAAAAACAACCATTGAGTCTTCTATGCTACAGTATACAAAAAGAAGAACTGTCTGTCTAGCTGCCATTCCCTTCCTGTCAAAGCAGACACGAGGTTCAGCACATGGCTTTCAAGCTTCCTTAGATCATGGGCTAGAATTGGGAATTACCCATTACACAATTCCATAACTTAATTACTATTATTTTTAATAATACAGAGCCATCAGAGTACCATTATGGCCAAGACTACTCTGCAAGTAGTCATTTTTGCTTCCACATCTGCATGCATAAGCAACTGACAGAGTGCCTAAAAAGTTCTACAGAACTTCTCACAGCAACATCACAGGTCTGGCTGAAGTCTAAAAACATCTTTGTGATCAAAGTGTCTGTACACAGGAGGGACTTTTTTGCTTTATATTTTTTTTTTATTGGCTGTATGCTTTCCCAGCTCCTATACCACCATTGCCTTAAATACAGCAAAAATCAGACAAAGTTACTAAACATCAAACCTCTCCTCTAATCCTCTCCCCACCAAAACCAAGGCTATACAAGAATAAATAAGGGAATGCTTTTTCCTTTGGAGTGTTTTTGAAGATATTTCGGGTTATTCACTGCAAGTTACCACTAAGGTAAATCTCTGTGTGCAGTTTTCTAACTGTGACCAGATAAAAACACTTGGGCACCCCAAGCATTCAAACCAACTCCTTGTTCATCATGGAGCTCATGTTCTTCCATATATTGCCATAACTTTTCCTGAAGCAGAGGAACCCACGTCAAAAAATTAGCAAGACAAGTCACTGTGTTCCATGGGTCAAAATACAATATTCAGTAGTAGACACCAAATACTCTCAAGTGATGAAATGCAACGTGTTTCCACTTCAGATTAAATGAGGTTTTAGGCAAAATAGATAAAATAACATATCAGACAGCAAAGTGATTTGGCTTAAACATATACAGTGGCAGCCGACAGGAACAAAGTGATACTGTTTCAACTTAATGCATTTTAGTTTCCAAGACAGACTGAGAAGAAAGAATGCATCATCATCAGAAAATATATTCCTGACAGGAGTAATACACACTACATAGATCTTGACAGTAGTAACACGCGTTAGATAAATATTTAGTCTATTTGAAGAATTTATCTATCAAGTCCATCCAGCTTTATGCATCTAGCCCCTCTTGCCATATCAATTATGTTGATCCCCTGTTTCAGCATAGTCCACAGAGAAAAAGACCAGAAGTTTTGTTGAAATCCGATTTAGTTACATCATATTTCAAAACATTTTGTAAAAATACTCTTCATGAATAAAACTTTCAATACTTCTTTGAGGGACCGATGTCAGGAAATAGGATTCATAAAGCACGAACAATCCATTACAATAGAAAGATCAAATTATAGGAGTAAATATGATAAATAAATAGTGGTGTTTCATCTCCAGCTGGGCTTGAAACCACGACACATGGCAACAGAAATCAATGACAAATCTCGCATTAAACGAAGTGGAGCTGCGATTTTTGTTCTGTTTCCAGGAAACACAAATGCATTACATCAGTTGAGATGCACTTCTCATCACGATGACTCGATTGCAGAGTCCCTTGGTAAATGACACTTGAGAAGGAAAAAGCTACTGAAAACATCACTGACCTCTCCCGCAGAAGCTATGTATCTCTGCCTTCTGCATAAAGCACTAAAAATTTTAGGAATCCAAAGAAATTAGAGCCGTCATTAATAGAACCTCTATGCTACCAAGAGAAGATGCAACAACAACAAAAACCCAACAGATCTTCAAAAAGTCATAAGTAACAAGACAAGCCTTACTGATCAAATCTGACCGTACCATACATGTGTCAGATGAGTTCATGAAAACCAGCAGCTGGGAAGACCAGAGACATGAACAAGTGCCCACAGAAGCTCTGCCCATCTTATGAGATAGCAGAGATTCCAGGCAGCAAGAAATGGGTGGAGAAAGAACGAGAAAAGAAAAAGCATCAGGAATATCCAGACTTCAAATGTAACGACTACTGAATTGATTGGGGTTTAGGGGTTATTGGTCTTTGTTTTACTAAATTTGAATTGAACAGGTGCAGAGTTGAGCACCATGGTGTTTCAGCAGAAAAACCAAGCAAGCAAAGTTGCTAAAATATGAAGACATAAAATAGGAGATCAGCAGTTTGGGTGGTACCCAAGTTATACACTGCTCTAAAAAAAGAAAGCATTATGTCAGTAAGATGACAATATTTGTATTGCAGCATTTTACCAAAATAATTCATAAATAGATTTTTTTTCAGAACAAGATTATTACCAAACAAGTCTGAGACAGAAATAAACTGCTGAAAACTAACTAAATAAACCCCAAGTCTTAATTCAAAAGTTTCACTGAACTGCATATCAGGTGATCAGTTGATAAAACCGAAGGACTAAACTTTCACAGGAAGATTTTGACAGCCAAACAATATAAAAGACACCAAAAAGTAAGGTAAACATTTAGCCTCTAGCAGCACAGGACAGGAAGTGACTGCTATCTGTGCTTCTGCACGTAAATGACAAAGTGCTCGCTGAATAGCAGCATAGGAAAGTATCAGTAACTATCATTTAGACAGAAGATATATTACTTTACAGTTACTGTACAATTTTAAAGGTATTTATCTATTTCTCCTTATTTATACTCTTTACTGATACTCTTCCCAAAACCCAAAAATTATCTTGAAGTTCAAGAGCTCTGATACAGCTTCAGAAAGACTTTCCTACTGATGCAAGGTTGCAGGTTTAAATTATGAAAACATCTATAAAAAACATTACATTACCAACTTAAGTTCTCCTACAGCAGGCTTTATCTTTCACTTTTTAAGCAACAGCACTGACTGTAGCACAATTAGTTGCAGCCAGACCATACCAGTAAATACATAGGAGGAAGAAAATATGTTCTGAAACTCACAGAAAATTCATAAAAAAAGGTGAAGTAAAACTGCCTTAAGTTCTAATGCTCGAGTTCAATAAATAAGGTAAAAAATGGTAACTGCCAAAAAAACTATGCATTGCAAATACAGTCGAGAAGCATCTGAATAATATCTTCTAGTTTGTCTTCTCTTTAACATGTTTCATCTTCTCTTTCACTTTTTTCTCCCCCAATCTCTTTGATGACAGTGAGGTAAATTTGTCATCTTTATTGTTCTTACAATTTCTCACTAAATATAATGCTATCTACTAAGACACTAATTCTTTCCTCAATTAAAATGTAACTTAGAAAAGTGGCAGCAGCAGAAATAGATCTAATCAAAACTAATAATTACCTCACACTTCATGCTTTTAATGCAAGAACATTTAGAGTGATTTCACTGTTGCCCTTGAAGAGAATGATGCACTATTATGTTTTTCATCCAAAGCACCCAGATCTCCAGCATCTGGGAGCTGTTTACAGAAAAAGGCAGACAGAAACACAAATTAAGTCACAGGAAGCTATAGCAGCATTCTCCTTGGATCATTAAAACAATGTGGCTTGACAGAGGGATCCCCAGATTAGAAGCCAAGTGGTAAAGTCTCACTGTGGCTCTGCCATTTTTCTACTTTGTAGCCACTCATCTACTTTAGTAAGGTTTCCCCAGGTGCTTGGAAAGATGACAGTGTTGCTCATTGCAACTTCCTGGTTTTGAAAACTTCCAGGTTTGTTGTGAGAACTAGTTTGTGTTCACTCAGTGCTTGGGGCAGGGGCTGGGTAAGGGTGGTGGATATAATTATTCCAGGTTATCTTCAACGATTGACTAAGAAAACTAGTGAATATTCTCGTACTTCTGCCTAATCCCTTTCCTTTTGCATTTTTCAGTAATATGCAAGTGACAAGAGACTATTACTGCCCCACAGCACAAAAAAGGATATAAAGCTATTAGTGCATCAAAAGGAGGGTAAGAAAGATGGTGAAGGGCCTCAAGGGGAAGACATATGAGGAACAGCTGAGGTCACTTGGTCTGTTCAGCCTCAAGAAGAGGAGACTGAGGGGAGACCTCATTGCAGTTACAACTTCCTCGTGAGGGGAAGAGGAGGGCACTGATCTCTTCTCTGTGGTGACCAGTGACAGGACCAAAGGGAACGGCCTGAAGTTGTGTCAGGGGAGGTTTAGGTTGGATATTAGGAAAAGGTTCTTCCCCTAGAGGGTGGTTGGGCACTGGATCAGGCTCCCCAGGGCAGTGGTCACAGAACTAGCCTGACAGAACTCAAGAAGGGTTTGGACAATGTTCTTAGGCACATAGACAGTGCTGTCAGGCTCACTATGTGATTCTTGGGGTTGTTTGTGCAAGGTCAGTAGTTGGACTCAATGGTCTTGCAGGTCCTTTCCAACTCAGGATATTCTAAGAAAAAAAATTATTTCATGCCAGCTAAACTTTCATGCAACCACCACCACCAGAAAAGTCTAAAAGAAAACTATCAATTCCATCTCTGTAACAGGTCTTCACAGTAGAATTAGAAGGATTTGGGGGTTGCTACAAAAGGAAAGATACCAAGTAACACTTCCTATCAACATCATGCACATTCTGGGCTAGGTAAAGTACCGGGCAAGAGAAACAAAAGTCCTGTGAGGAAAAAAAAAAAAACCAAACAAACACCAAACCAAAAAAAACCTGAGCTTATAAGCAGACACCTTCATAAAGCTGACTTCCAAGATGGCAAAGTTTACATTAAATAGATCATGCTATATGCCCATCTTCCATGTTAAATAACATATTTTAAAAATACACTTCCAACTCATAAACATGCCTGCACAAGGCGAGGAGTACTCATATACAGGAGCAGCCTTAAGGAGGAAGAATTAGGCCATTTATTCAAACAGAAGGGTTAGTCTATGTGACCTTCAAGTGACCGTGAAATTGTGGCGTAAATGTACCAAGCACAGCCAAGTTGATCTAAGATGAGATGCTGATGAAAGGGGTTGTCCTGTCATCAGCTCCCAGCAACAGGCTGACGTGTCACCAGGCTTCCCATCAGCACCAGTGACCCTTTGACTCCACAAATTCAACTTCCTGAACATATTCAGGAAGTTAACTATTAGAAAACTTACTCTACGCCAGAGGGAGTCAACAAGCACCTAACATATCTCAGCCACTTGAAACAGCCTGCTTTGGGATCAGACATGTTCCAGAATTAACAGACAGAAAGAGGAACAAAGCAAGACAGTGTAACAGTTCATGTCCTCCTTGCTCCTAACAGCCTTTTGCAATCTGCTTCTAGAACCTGCCACCACGTTAGTAGGACCCAAAGTCACCTTTGCAGTTCTCCATCCATCACAGCAGCCTACAGCTCAGTAAGTCAGCGGACCTTCACCTCTGCGTGTATCACAGGTTAGGAAGCCAAACAATGTGCTTGAGCCTTTTTTCTGCTACCTCTGCTGAGCTGGTAGTGACTTCAAGCAAAGAAGTACAGGTTAAGTATCTCAGTTGCCACTAGTAGACCTGCCAGAACTCATCTCTGACATCTAAAACATACCAAAATCATATGAGTTTAAGCCAATATTAAAGTCTTTATACAGGATTTAAAATCAGTTTGTCAACTCAAGTTTAATTTCCAAAGTGAAGTTCAGAACAGAACTATATTTAAAAAAAGCTTAAACAATTTATGTTCTGGCAAAAGAATTCAAAATTTCCAATATTGCTCAACATAACTGTGTAATTGTTCTCATGTTCTCTTTTCAATTTTGATATATATAACAAATTTCAACCTCCTTACCATTCCTCCCTTCAGCTCCACAAACAGCAAAAGAATTGTGAAACAAGAGAAACAAAAACCTCCTTTTTAGAAGTGCTTGCGAAAAAGTGTTTCTTGGCACAGCAAAATGGCTAGTTGCTTTGATTCAAACACAAGTTGTTAAAAGAAGATATTGCAAAGTGCTAAGAGAGTAGTTCAACATATTTTTTAAAGAAGTACGGACAGCTGAATGAACAAAAATAAACAAAAGATTAGCCTTGCAGTCAAATCAGAAGGTAACACCTGCAACATCATCTTGTAAACAAGAACCAAGGCTTGTCACGGACAAGTACGAGGTCACCATCATCAAAGCAGCCAACCACAGTGATGTCAGCTATACTCACAACATATCCACGACCAGAGCGACCCAAGGCCATTCATGTTAAGAGACAGAGAAGGGCATGTGCTTTACGTGTAGCCAGAATTACACTTTAGTAAACTGTTAGGAAAAAAAAGCAGGAACAAGGTGGATAGTTATGAAGCTACAATTAAAGCATTAAAAAAAAAAAAAAACAACAGCGAAAAAAAAGGAAATAAAAACCTTATGGGGTAGAACAGTAATACTTTCAGAGCGACCTTAAAAAACAATGGTAAAGAACATTCTCAGCTGGCATGAACAAAAGATTGTCAAATAGCAGCTGGCCTATTCCTGAAGATAATATTAAGCTGCAAAAAGTAAAGAAATAAATTAAAATATTATCTGTCAGCACATTCGTAAAGTATATAAGATTCACCACGCACACTTATGTTGTTACTAAGGAGGAAAAAGTTAATAGTTAAGCAGAAAGAAAGCATTTGTGACATTAAAAAGAAAAACAACACTCACACTTAAAAAACAGTAATCTTTTACTTCACTCAAATCTTATACTTCATTGAAGAGATTCCCTTGAAATTTGATAATTTGCTGGGAGATATTTACATATCAAGCCTTTCATCTACCCCAAAAGAAACCTCTTAAAGTTTATAAATAGCTTTCCCTATAAGGATGAACATTTTCTTCTGCTGTAATTGCACTCCCTTGAGCAATAAAAATGTTAAACTCCTCTTATCATTCCAGTCTTCTCCCTATTCTATTTCTGATTTTTGTCCCTTCAATACTGCTGTCATAGATGGACAAGTCTCCATCATTTTCATTAACTTAAGATATGTGATATCACCACACACACTTCACTCATCCTTGTCAACCGACCAACTTTGTGTCTTCTTGTTCTCCTATGAACATTCACATACACATTTTAGTCATAACTTCTAAAAATCCTTTCAAAGCAGCAAGTCCAGGAAACAAAGACAGAAAATATAAAGAACCGTGCTGATTCAGGTGGCAAGCCATGTCCTCCAATATGGTCCCTTATTCCCTGCATGCATCTTTCATTCAGGACTTCGTAGAACCTGTGGTTCATTCTCTAGAAGAACTTGATCTGTAGAAACAAGGTCTGCCTACTGCCACAAACAGTTTAGACTGCTTGGTTCCTCTGCTGGTCCATAGAGCTGTGTTCCTAAACAAGGAATTAAAACAGTCCAGAGCCTGATCTTTAGCCACAAAGTACAGGGGCATGACACAGCTTGTGTCTGCAAAGCTAAACTCTTCTCCTTTCAAAAGGTCGGAAGAGGCAATTACAATTCCCAGTGCCTTTTGGGAACAGTCTGCATTTGCTTACTCCCAACACGGCATGCAATTAGGCATCAGTCTAAACTGGACCAAGGAGAATACTAAAAATTAAGCAGAATAGACAGGACTAAAGCTCAAGCCCACATCCTCTGTGCTTAGTTCAAAAAGTATGAGCATTGCATATAGCTCCAACAAAAGTCCAAAAAAGGTCTGAAAGAAACAAGCAATCTACAAGCACATTCCTACCCACAAAAAGTATATGAAAGTTCCTGCAACATGCCAAATGATCCTATTCTCTCTACCATCACAAGAGCTAAGCCAGAAGTTGTACAGGGAATGCACTGTTCTATAAACATTGGAGACTGCAGGTCACCCATACTCTCTGATGTCTTCAAAGCACTTCTCAAAATGACATCTCTAATCCCAAGACCTTCTTGCATCCATAATCGTGAGCTGAAGGCCACAGAACTACATTTAACTCTCAAGATCCATGAAAAAGCAGCTTCCGAGGGCAGTTATCTCAGGAGTCTGTACTGGTGAAAACTGAAGTCTGAAGAAACAGGAATGTTGAGAAACATCCACACAAAAGTGATTTTCTCTCAAAAATGAGACACGTAAGCCTGGCACGATGAAACCTGAGCATATTAGCTAAGGCAGTGCCTGTTTTGAGAACAGATGAGTTCGGTTTCCTATTACATCAAACAGTAACTTTCATCAGTCCTACATGTGCTCAAATAAAAGCAAGAAAAAAAAATTTCTACTGACATCACACTTAGGGCTGGGCAGACAGTGGCAGATTAGGAAATACAATGAGTCACCACAAATACAGAACACATCGTGAGCGTTTTCAACTACCATGCAAAATTTCTTCTTACCAAAAAAAATCCGGACAATACTGTTTAAGTGAACCATACCAGAACAAGAATAATAGCACCACAGTGCCTTCACACAACAAAAGTACTTGGGGAAAACAAAAACGCTGTAAAAAAGACAGTATAAGACACTAGATCACTGCAGGAAGAAAGAAAATCAACACAATTCAGCAATCAAGAAGGAAACACCAGCTAAAATAAGCTTATGGGTGGACAAGGGGGAAGTAATAAAAAGCTGAAATTACAGATACAACTGAAAGACAGGCATGCAAAGAAAGGACAGCCGACAGAGCTATGTTCCAAAAAAGAATTCACTCTAGAGAAGCTGCCAAGGTATCTGTATACGCATGAAAGAAAACCAAACTATAAACACAGAAAAACAGAGTGTAAGTAAAAGAATGAGTTATCATAAACTTAACTGCTATGTGTTAGGGAAAAAAATCGTTAGTGAAATACTGAGACACTTTATTTTATTTTTTTTTTTTCCTAAAGACTAAGTCAAAGACCTTTAGAAGAAAGGGAAGTAGCTTTACCCAGTTCGGAAGCAAATAAAATAAGACACTACAAAAGAAATACAATGGAGGTAGGAAAACTAGGCAGTGAGGAAAACTACAAAATAATAAAAAGGATGCACATTTAGCCACCATAAGCATCTTATTCTCTTTCTCAATGTTGCAGAAATGCTACTAAAATATACATGACAAAGGAAGTGGCTTCTTTCCTGACAATTTGGAAACTTCCCCAAAGGGTGACGCGAAGCAAGCAGTATTACTAAGGTAAGCATAGCAGTGCTTGTCAGCAGCTACAAATACATGCTATTTTGTGTGCATATGGGTCAGGAGGTTTCTATACAAAATTATTAGAACTTCAGATGCGAAAGTTTGCTTTTCTTTAGGAAGTATTTGTGGCTTGACATTAGCAGATTTCTTTTTGATGCAAGTGGAAGGATAGAAGAAGGAAGAATGTTAAAATTATTACCAGCTGAATAAACTTCATTAAGAGAAGTACAGCTCTGTTGCACGGGAGGTGGTTGATAATGCAGAAACAAGAAATCAGAGCAATAAGTACTAACGATGAAGGTGCACCAACTGGTCTCAGACCCTGACAATCTCTTGTTTGGGTCCCAGCACCAAAGACAGTGAGATTTCTACTGCTGCTTCTACATTGAGGTTTTTATCATTATTTTAATTAGATATCAATAACACTACGTGTTCTCTGAAGGCAGTGAATAATAGTCAAAAGCCTCCTCTTTTAATATTCTTGAGCCAGAACTACTTCAGAAAGTCCCCAACTCTCTAGTCCTTTTGAGCTGTAAGATTTGGAATCTCTTAATGATGTGACATTTTACTGTTAAAAATCTCACCCAGACTAAAATTTGCTATGAATGTTTTTTCCAAAAGAATATGAAATTTGTAAAAACAATATTTTTTGTTCTTAATGCCACCTGTGACAAGGTGCTTAGGAGCTGGAATTAAGAAAGCTTCCCGCAGCAATAAATCACTAAGATATATTAAAAGAATTTTGAAATAAAGGAGTCCTTTGTAATTATGTAAATGATACCTTTTTTTTAACTAATTCACATTCTCGCCAAAGTTTGTTGTTGGTTTTTTTAACATAATTAGCATACTTCAGTGCTGAAATAAAACATTCCTAGAGTGCACTAAAAAGTAACAATTAATGCACAACTTCACTGCAAAAATTTAGAACTTGTTAACCAGATTGTCCTTTTCTCCTGCAAAAGACAAACACATCATGAGCATTCTGGAATGTTCATTTGTTAACAAAGCCATAGTGGCAAGTCTGTTACCTGCCTTTTGAACTGCCCCATTTGAGTGTGCAACACATCATTACGTTGTCTGGCAGAGCAGGAGCCAAAGTCTTCAATAAACACCAGCCAGGCTGGTTCCTCCCACACTAATTATGACAGCTTAACAAGAAGTGATGAAGGCACCACAGAAATATGACACTTTCTCACAAGCTTTTAAAAGAGGACGAGGATGGCAAGGGAAGCCCACCTCCCAGGACGAAAATCCTGTGTCCTCACCTTGAAACAAATTAGAAGAAAAAAATTTGCATCACTTAACAGCAGAGCTCAAAGCTGAGACTTGATTCAACACAGTTGCCAGATTCGAGTGCATCAACTTGTCACATCCCCAAGCCAAGCGAGGCCGAGCCGCGAGAGCCCTCAGATGGCAAAGGCAGCAGCGCTCTCAGAGCTGTCAATCAGTAGGTGGCACTCTTCAAACTCCGACCGCGGGAAGGCAAGCACCAGCACGGACACTACACAGCAGCCTGGATCTTTAGCAGAAATACCAACAAGAAATACTGAACTGTTTCAGCCATAACTGGCACCCATGGGGAATGCAATGGCTTCATTTCTATAATATATAAGGCAACCCTTGTATATAATCTCTGAGGTTCCTAGAAATTACAATTCTTGGGTGCGATAAATATTTTGGATGAACACTATTGTACACTACTATAACGAAATCAGTACCTTAAGAAATTATCCATTACATTCGCAGAACACTTTGAGTGCAGCATTGTAGCTAATTATGTAGAAATAAGTCAAAATCATGACTGAATTTTTTTTTTTTTTTAATTTAACAAAACAGCATAACTATTTACGTTTTATCATAGCTGTTCTTCAAAGCTGGACAGTAAATTTGTTACAACAAATGAAACAGATAAACAAATCTTTTGGAACAATATATGAATTGTTATTTCTGTGAAATATACTAGTGAAGATGCAACCAACACGCCCAAAGATTCAGCTGTTTTTAGGACAAGAGTTAAAATCAATACAAGTTATAACAAAAATGGAAACACTGTTCCATAAAAAAAGAAATGTGTCAGACTTCCCATTCCCACAAATAGTGTTTCTTCATTTAACAATTATACTTCAAAAAAAAAAAATAAAACCAGATTGAAATCAATGCACTTTACTACTTATTTGATAAAACAGTAAAAGGAAAAGCAGATTTAGTAACAATGTTCGAGTACAGGTACTTGTAATTGAAACAGCCAGCAGAGGGAGTATAAAAACAATTAAAAAACCTCAAACAACCTTTTTTCTTTTTATATATTTTTTTACTTGTGATTTTAGCTTTCTTTTAGAATATGGTAATAGTGCCCTCAGTGCAAAAATGATAATATTATAAAACAAAAAAAAGTCGAATTCTAAAATATTAAACAGAATGACTTGAAACTCAAATACTTTTTAAAGTAGCATTCAAAAAGTGAGCTAATACTAAACTCAATCTGAAATACAATTTTAAACACCAGCAAGGTTAACATCAATCAACAAGCTGCATAAGCCATTTCCAAGTTATAAATCCACTCACTCACAGACTCTCATTCGTAACTTTCTGAATCTAAAACTAAGTTCACGATTTCATAATATTGAGAGAATGTTGGTAATAATCTATTTGTATTAGAATATGGCACAGAATCTTAAAACTAAACAAAAGTTACTGTTGTACTGATCTGTACGACGGGTGATATAAGAGCAAGTCAGACAGGTATATGCCCTAGATCATTACTGGAAATAAGCATTCACATGACTGTTTCAAAAACAAGTCACTAAGTCATGTACGTGTTGAATAAAAACTCTTTATCTCTTTGATCTCTTTAAACTCTTTGATCTTTACGCTTCAGGTTTTCACCATGTCCAGCTCATGAAGGTGGCTTAAACATAAGCAAAAGGGAGAAGGACACAAATGGGGTGAAGCTGCCAGCCTTGTGTTAGAATATTAAATAAGCTGCCATCCTCCTCACACAAGCGGCAAAAAGAAACCATCTCCCAACTCATCTAAACTATCCCACTGCGCATAATCACATCTTCCACAGTCCATCTCACAGGAGGAGCAAGGTTACTGAGTTAACAGAGAAGGTGTTACCTCCTCTCTCAAGGCTTATGAGGGCTAGGTACTCCCAAGCCATCAGGCAAACACAGGCAGCAAAGCAGATGAGTCAAAGGGACAGCAATATTCCAAGTCTAAACGGCATGTTTTACAGACAACCTTTTGTAAAAACACCTGACTTGGACAAGCAAGCCTTTCTCCACTGTTAACTGCTTGTTTTTGCATGGTTTTCATTACCTTTGCATGCCATTCCTTGCTGTCTGCCGTATGTATGGTTCTGTTATCCCACTAAATAGAATGGCAGTGCTGCAGACCAGGATACATGGTGTTCCTATACATTAATGCAAAATGTGAAACAGCAGTCCTGATGGGAGCTGTTGAATGACATCACTCATCATAACTATATCCTACTTTAGTGATAATTTTGCTCTCAATTAACCTGGAGTCAGAATCCATGGGGTGAAAACCAGAGACAATTCCATTTTTCACATATTCTAAATTTTAAGCACGATTTAATTGGAAAACCAAATTCTGTCCACCTTCACACAAGGGATTCATTGCTGAAGATCAGTATTTAGCTTAAAACACCCTGACTGCAAAAAATGAATACACAGACCAGGAAAAACAAGAGTCAAGACAAGATTAACTCTTCCTTTAGATCAAGTAACAGGAATACTTTTGACATTATTTAAATTTTAATTGCTATTGTCTTCCTGAACAACAGATCTTACTACATGTATTCTTTCTCAGAGTTCTACTTAATCAGAAAGTCTTAGCATCCAGCATGTGAAGGTATGGACTAAAAAAAGCCAGAAAAAAGGTAACTGTATATAATAACAATATGCTGATAATTCTCTGACAAGCAGAAAGCCTGCATACTGTAAAGAACTCATACCTGCTAGTAGACTCATGGGACACAGATGACATATGCTACACCTGCACCATGAGAGAAGACCTTGAATGTTGAAGGAAGATGGGATGCTCCCCTAAAGGTAAGACATTTCCCGGAAACCTGAAATACTGGAATACCTGGCAACTTGCAGTATTCTAAATATGACAGAACTCCACTGGAGAATTGATCCAGGATGTTCAATACTAAAAGTTTCTTAAAACACTGTGTTATTCACCAAGACTTCAAACATTTAAGAAAAACAACATACACCACAAAGTTCATGTAAGCTTCTGCAGTCTAGTGCTTCATTAGGAATTTTAATAAGAAATATAGCCAGATATGGCACAAACTGAGTACTGCAGAACCTAGAATTTTAATACTAATAAAAATAACCTTCTAACAAAATCCTGACTGGAAAGCACGCAAGTCAAAAGAGCTCAAAGATGAAAGAGGAATACATCTCCAGCAATTTCACTGTTTTCCACTCTTGAGGATTCTGTTATGTCACTTTTAAATCTTCTTTCCAGAAGGACTCATCTCAATTCTCTTCCCTACAGAACTCCTCAGGTTCCCTGCAAAAATATTTAGACTCTTTTCTTTGTCTTTAAAGCCAAAGAGCATATATATGTACATAGATATGATTTAGAACTTAAAACACAATTCAGGAAACAAAAGCTATGAGACACAGCACATTATCTTCGTTATTTTACATGATCTCATCCTCTTCAAAACAATGATAGCCTTCCGGCTGCACTGTAACCAGGACTGTGCACAGTACTCCAAACGGCTGGACAAGCACTCTTTGCAGGAGCTGCACTGGAACTGAACAGTATCTTGTTTGACTTCCCTCCACTCCTTTTCTCAGCCTGGTTTCCTAAGGAAATCAGATTCATGCAATCACTCGGGGAGGGAGGGAAGGATACGCATATGTATATATGCACCGCACCTGGATGTCTGTCCGTCTGTCTGACCTCACTAATACCTTTTGAGCGCATTGGTCAGTTTCAATCACATTCAAAAGAGGAGCAGAGAATATCAGACTTTTAAGTTCTTGAAAGTTTCATGAGCGCAGGCTGCAAAGTATGGAAAAGCGTTTCCATAGAGAGAGGCTGCATGTCTTCTTGGACGTCAGTAAACTCACAGGGGAAAGAATAGTTCTGCTCCTTTCCTGCCTACCGGAAAATCTTCAGTCAGAGGTCACAATCAGTGAAAGACGACCAAATTTCTCGTGTTCAAGAGTTCATAAAATAGCTTAAGTTGAATTCACTACTGCTTTTAAAACTGTATTGAACAAAGCTGATGTTTTCCACATCATCTTTTTCCTGGTCTAGCATAGGAGTGACTTGCCCTACATGATACACATTCCCTGGCTCAGTTCCTTGCTCTCAAGACTGCTTATTTCAAAACATCAGCATTGTACCACATTCATAGCAGCATTCTACCCCTCTCAAACACAAAGAAAATTAAAACTGAAAGAGTTTAGGATTCCCTTCAGGTCTCAAGACTAAACAAGCATGTGGCTCTGTAACATAATCAACTATTGAATAAAGTTGCAAAAAGACAGTGTAGCAAATATAGAATCATCTTTATTCACCTCTACCCTGGAACACAAGTACTACCACACTTGTAGGCTCTTGTGCTCAAGACAGCTGTAAGCAATAAAACACATAATGAGGTTTCAGCGGACATCTCTGTAGCTCTTCTCACATCCCCCCAATGAACTATACACGGTTCACCTGTATCCAAAAAGCCATCTTTATCAAAGTACACTAGCAGATTAAAATTCAAGTCTAGGGACACCTTAAGACATAGATCCACAAACTAAGGAGCTGTCACAAAAAGAAAATGTAGCCACAGCTGATAGAAGTCACATTAAGCATCAAAATACTAGACAAGCAAAAAAAAAAAAAGTTCCTTATAAATATATATATATACACATATATATTTCAGCCCTGCTACAAGCTCCGCTTATAAATTCTTTAGTCCCATGACCACACCGAACCCCAGCAGATTTCCTGGCGGGGGGCTGGAACTGAGGGCTGGCGGGGGGACACGGGCAGCCAGACCCCGAGAGGTTTCGGCCCGAAGCCCCGGCCATTCCAGGGCCACCCCAGCCCCGCGGCGCTTCCCCGGCACGCCGCGCCCCGCCGGGGAAGCGCCTCGGAGGCGGGAGGGCAAGACACCCGAGGGGCAGCCGGGCCGCACGTCCCTGCGAACGGGGAGTTCGTGCCACGCGAAGCCTCCTCCCCGCTCCCAACCCCGCCGCAGGGCTCGGGCCGCTCCCGCCGGGCTCCCTCGGCCAGCACGGGGAGGGCACTCGCCGAGCCCCGCACCGAGAGGAGGCCGAGCGGCTGCTCCGGCCCCACTCCCGCCTGCCGGCACGGGGCGACCGCGGCCCCGCGCCCTTCCCCCGCGCTCGGGCTCGGTGGGAGCCGGCGAGGCTTTGGGAACGGCTGGCTGCGGGGCGCCCTTTGTGGAGGGCCTCAATTCCCCCTTTATTCCGCCCTCCCCGCCAACCGGTCACTATCCCCTTTCCAGCGCCAGCTCCTCGTAGCAAGGAGCACATGTTTCCTCTCGGGCTCCTGGCCCGCCTTACAACGAGCCACGGCAAGGGGAAGGCGGCACCCGGTACCAAAGCCGAATCAGAAATATGGAATGTGAACGCGTGTGGCAGATATGACGGGGGATGCAGAAAGAAGCGATCCATTTCACCCTTTTTGGTCCTCCGCCGCCGCTTTTCTGTCAATTGCCGATACCATAATGCTTCCTTATTGCCTGTTCAAGTAAGTAGGGGGGACAGTCTCCATTCCCCTACGTGTCATTCCCGAGCAAATTAAGCATGTACCAAGCAAAAGGCTGACATACATATACGTAGAGTTGTCTGTTCCCGGAATGATGCCGAAATCCTCGAGGCGTTAACAGCCAGCTCCCACAAAGAACACTCAATTACATCGAGCATCCCCTTTGTCCGTGCATCCTCAATACACACCCGGCCGCTCCTCCATGCGTCCACGCACGCCCCACGTATACGGCCCCTTTGTGTCCTCGCCTCCCCCCCACTCACAAAGAAATGCCCTTTCCACAAGGCATGCACCCAGCCTCAGACACAGCCCTTCGCCTTCCCCCGAGACACGCGCGACCCGCCGCCGGGCACAGCGCTCCGGTACCTACTTGTATTCAAGAAACAGTCCGTAAACCTCCTAAAGCAGCTTGCAGAATTAGATCCATCTTCCATGTCTGGCCCTAGGAGCAGGGGAGACGAGAAGGAGAAGAAGGCGCCTCTCTGCCGCTGCTGCCGCCTAGGAGTCCTGCTCCCGCCGGGGCCGTCGCCTCCTCGGATCCCGT
>VZTF01001477.1:319820-497120 GCA_013397755.1 Cnemophilus loriae
CGGATCCCGTCGCCGCGGGCTGCTGCTGCTGCAGCACCGAGGGAATTGCAGGACCACGGGCGAGAGGCGGCTGGAGAGAGGAGGAGCCGGGAGTGGTGCTGTCGGGGGCCGCCGGCTGCAGAACGGAGCAGCAAGCCCTGGATGGAGGAAGAACAGAAGAGTCTCCTCCTGCCGCTGCCGCCTGGATGGGCGATCAAGTGAGCTGCTGCTGCTGCTGCTCCGCCAACATCTCTTCCTCCTCCTCCTCCTCCACCGCCTCCTCCTCCTGCCGCTCTCGCTGCCTCTCCTCCTCCTTCCCTCCCTTGGAGACTTGTGAGGTTAAAGGAAAATGAGGAGGGGAAACGAAGAGGCGGCGGCAAGAAATAAAAAGAAGATGGAGAAGCGGAGGAGAAGGAGGGGATTGGAACGAGGAAAGGAGCCGCTGCCGCTCTAGAGACGATGCTGGCGGAGACGGCGGAGGAGGCTGTGCCTGTAGCGCGGCTCCTGCTGCTGGTGGTGGTTGTTAGGAGGAGAGAGAGGGAGCTGCAGGCAGCCGAGTCGCCTCCAGGAGCGGGGGGAGGAGGAGGAGACCCGCCGCTGCCTCCACCTCCACCGCTCTGGCCATGGGAGTGGAGCGAGCGGCTGCCGGAGCCGGGCTTTTCCCCCGGTGCTGCAGCCAGGGGGGCCGAGGGGCGGGATAAAATCCGCTTCTCCGGGTTGGACATGCTTCCGCTCTTCCCTCCCTTTCGCGGTAGTTTAAGGCAGGACGTCTAGCAGAGATACTGGAGTAAAGCGAAAGGGGAAGCCGAAAAAGGACGGAGCCAAACAAGGGGCAACCGCGGATCGATCCTGCGTTCCCTCCGGCAACTCCCGGGCAGTATTTCCTCCGCACCCCGGCTCCCCGCCCTCATAAAATCCTCACATTTCCGTTCCCCCTTTAGGCCAGAGGGGACAGGGAGCTACTGACCGCCAAGCGGTTTCAATCCCCTTTTAAAGTCCGCTTTTCCCCATGCTCCCACCTCGCATTCAAAGCAAGAAAACGGCAACAATCTGTATTTTCTTCGAGTGAGGCAAATATTGCCCGGTATGTGCGCGCTCGCCTGCAAAGAGGCAGATACAGTCACTGCAGTGCCGCTTCCAGCACCAGCCCCGGCCGCCAGAAAACGCCCACTGGCGGAGCCAGCGCTTCCCAGGCTCCCTCCCTCCCTTCCTCTCACTGCTAGGCGCGCACACGGGAGCTACGGCACAGCGGTTACCTAAAGGGAAAGCGGGGAGAAACACGAGGAAAAGATCCTCCCTATGCGGTGTCATTATTTTAAACATCTATTTCCAGCTGTTGAGAGCAAAAGGCAGATGCCCTGCTGTGTCTGGGCTGGAGACACCAGAGAGCTGCCCCTCCATTTCTGCGGGGCACCCAACACCGTTTCTACGCAAAGATGCACAATCCCTTCCCGACGCTCAGCATCACACGTGTTTGCTTCGGCTCTCCCCCGTCTTTCCCACCACTTGGCACACTGACAGCCACCCACCCCTCAACTCCAGCCGTCCGGCTTCCCAGGGGGCTGCCTCAGACCCTGCTCTCAGGTGCAATGTGGCCCCGGGGCTGCCAGCGGCCTCGCTCCGCAAGCACAGGCACCGTCGCTCGGCAGTGGACCCTGTCGCGCTGGCCAGCCGCCACCTCGACCCCGCGCTGTGGTCCCCGGGCATCTGGAGTCCCGCTCCGCCGCCTCACCCCGCCATCCTGGCCGCAGCCCACCCGTCCCGGCGCCTCGGCGGTCCGCGCTACGGCGGCCCTGAGCGGGGCAGCCGCCGGCCGAACGACCGGCCAAGGGAAAACCAAAGGCGGTCTCAGATCGGAGCGGGGCCGACGGCCGCGCTCAAAGCCCCCGCCGCGCGTATTTCGTTTTCGCCCTAAACTCTCTCTGCCCTCGGCGCCAGCCGCCGAGAGGAGGGAGGAGAGGTCCGAGCACACCGGGATTCATCTCTGGCAGCAGCAAAGGGTGGCCGGCATCGCCAGTCGGCTATGGGGCTCCCCTTAGCCCGGCCGGGGCGCTCCCTTCGGGCCGGGCCGAGCGGGACCGCGGCCGTCGTAGAGCCGATGCCCCGAGCCGCCCGTCGGTACGACCAGGGCGGGCAGTCCGCCGCCAAGTTCCCCTCCCGGGATAGCCGTGCCCCCAGTCCTGTCAGCGCCGGGAACCGGCCATCATCGTTCATCACCCGGGCACCCGGTGCAGCCCTTGGCGCCCCTGCCCTCGCCCCGAAGCGGCGGCGCTCACCTGGGCGGGGGCCGCGGTGTCCGGCCGTCGCCTCCCCCCGCCCGGCGGCAGCTGTCGGGCAGCGGGGCTTCCCCCGCCCTCGGAGGGGGCGCGGAGGCTCAGCACGGGCTGCCCGAGCGCCAGGCAGGAGCTCCCTCTGGGCATCCCCGGCGCCGACAGCCAGCGCGGGGGAACCTCCGGGGCCCGGCTGCGAGGGACTGGTGCCCGCCGCAGTGCCACCCCGCCGCGGCAGGACAGTTCGCCCGGGGCTCCTGCCCCGCAGCTACCTGGACGGGGCGGAGGGAACCGCTCTCCCCAGGTAGACGGCGCATCTCCCCGGCTCTCCCACCCGCCAGCGAGCGGAGAAGCGGCCGCCGCGTTGGTGCCCACCCAGGCGCGGCCGCCGCCGTGCCGCTGGCAGCAGATTTTGTTGAGGTGCGGTGGGGTCCCCGCGCAGCCAGGGCGGGCAGTGCCCTGCGGAGTGGACGGAGCGGGCACCGCCGCAATCGTTGCAGACATTGGCAGAAAAGATGTTTCTGTTGCCGCTGCCAGCAGGGCACCCGAAAAGCGGGAGATTCTGTTTTGCTCCTCTACCTTCCCGGAGATCAGAGCTCTGCGCCGTCCGCCGCCACTCCAGGTGCTGCATTACCGGGTCCAGGTGTCGGCGGGAATCCTCATCGAACTACCGCAGTCTTCCTATTTCCGTTCAAAATTAGGCTCGCTCTTTCGAATTTCAACTCCTGCTTTGAAAACAGTGTAAACCTACGCTTTTGAGTTTTATTTTAAATCGTTCAAGTATTTTATATTTATCATTTCAGGACTTCTTTTAATGCTAGAATACACACCAACTCCTGTTAAATCTAGAGTCTTTATGTATCAATCTGTAACGCTAAAAAAGATATTCTTCTGAAAATAGCAACGCTCTCAAATTAAAGTGCATTTCCAGTCAGCTGAATGTTCAGTAGCAGTGAGAAACAATCCACGGAGTTTGAAAAAGGTTTAGAATGCAAAAACAGATTAGAGACTCTAATTAAACAAACAAAAACCCCACAAAACAAAACAAACAAAACAAGAAGACTCAGGTTTTACTAAACTGTTTCCTAAACTGTTTTACTAAACCTGTTGCCTAAAAATCCTGAACTAAAATGCAAAAAGCTGACTCTGCTTTTGTGATCCACTTTCTCTTAGTACATTTGCCTTTAGCAAAACAGTTTAATAAGTTCTATTTCACATGCCTATTTTTGTGAGATACTTTTATTTCCTTAAGTCCAACCACTACATAGAGCTTTTCCCTGAAAACTGCTGCACAATGACTAGAGATTCAGTGAATATTTAAATTCTCTGAGAGAAAGCTTAGCTAATGGAAACAAAATTTCAGTGAATTGTGTTTTGTTATTGTAGCCTGTTTGTTTAGCAATTAACAATTTCTTATTAGAAAAATTCTTATACTAAAATGTTTAAATTGAAAAAGCTAATCAGACTGAAATGGCTGACAAAAAGCAAGAGCCAGTCACCCAAAAAAATTAAAGGAGGTCCTTTAGACAGATTAGTCCCAAATTGTTCTGTCAATATCAAGAGTAAATTACTGAAACTTTACATCGTCACTTTGTAATTGTAGAAATCTTGTTTTACTATGCTAATCTATGCTAAATTCCTCAATTGCTGTTTGTCCAAACTGCAGTTGTTCAAATTTCACTGCCTCAGACTGGATATCTGTGTATTTATACAAGGCATGTCAATTGTGCATGTATAAATATATATCTGTATGTTCATCAAACAGGCAAAATACATTTTGATTTGCAAGAAATCATCAGATATTCTAGAAAAGCAGCTTTCAAGTTACAGGTTATTTACAACTTATTCATTTGATTACTATTCATTAGCCATTGGCAATTCATACCTGATTGGTCACCTGCTTCTTGGCTGGGAAGCAAAAGCAATCACAGAGAAAAGTTAGATGACAGTGAAATTTAATTTTCAAGCTCTCTGCATATATATTTGTAAATTATACAGATTTGCAGACAAGTTAAATATGCTTCATGACCATCCCAATACCTGGGGATAAATTAGTGGTGAATCACATTTGCTTATCAATGTCAATCTGGGTTTTCATTGCTCAGTCAGCATCAAAATTTCCATTGCCACAGAGCAATGAGGTCACTGATCCCACTGTGGTACTAACCATATACCCACGTCATTTACCAGGAAAGTCTCACCCACTCCAATATGAAACAGTGAGATTCGATACGTAATCCCCCCACACATCCCCTCCCCCGAAGAAAAAAGGATTTTAAAAACTCTGAAACACAACAAAATGCAAGTTAAAATACTCTGGTGCATTCCTTTACGCCAGGTGCAAGGGATCTGGTACAAATGCCCTGTGTCAGTGCAACCATGAGCAAAGGATTTTAGTAGTGTTTAAATGCGTAAATGTGATTTCACGAGAATTCAGGAGTCAGAGCACACTGAAGCCATCAGGAGGTCACTGAAGCCATCAAGTGCATTGCATTTACAAGCATAGGCCTGGTTTGAAAGCAGCAGATATGACAGTTTGGCAATAATTTGGCAATATTAGTCAAAATACTTGAAGAAAAACATTGTGAGGAAAAAGTAAAATCAAGTTATAACAAATGTTTTTTGGTATTAAACACAGCTTAAAACCAAACACCTGTTCTTTCCCAATTCTGTCTGCTCCATTTTAAGAATGACAGTGACTCATCTTTTATCTGGTCCCACTATTTTGCTTGGTAAATCCTCTTATATCATCTTTATATCCCGAGTCCATTCTACGATGTATGATCAATTTCTTGAAAAAAAAGAAGAAATAGGACAGACTATGGGGAAAGGGAGTCTGTAAAAATGTAGGATGACAGCAGTAGAGGAGCTGACAGAACCAGCCACCTGAATGTGGTTGAGACAGAAGCAGCCACAATGAAATAGAGAGAAGGCAACCTGCTGGAAAAGTGGGGCAGGGGCAACAAAAGGATAAATGCAGCTAAAACCCAAGCTCTGAGACTGAGTAAATACAAGTAAAAATATTTATGGAGAAGTCCTCAGCAAGTTTGATTAAAATAATTCGGTTTTTTTTTTCCCAGGGATTCTCTGCTAAACAGTCTTACAGAATATAGTAATTACCATTCAGCTACTGAATTTCTATCACAAATTAGAACCCTCCAGAAAAGAGGAGGGTTCCTAAAGTCTTATTCTATAAACCTTTAGAGTAATTTATAGAATCTCTTACTTCATAAGAGTTTGTTCTTACAAAGGACGATTCTCAAACACCATACTCATTCAAGGAGTAAGTTTATTTAAAGGGTATATATATCAGCCATTTTCTTTGATTCCCACAAACACTCATCCAAGCTACTTCTTTTCCACATGAATATTAACTGCAAGTGTTAGTAACATGCAAACATGTGCTATCAGCCATCTTGAAAATATTTTGGGGAATTACCTATTCCAGGTGCAGAAGAAATACCGAGATACAAAATGAGTGGCAATTCTTTCAGAAAAGCAAAAAACCCATATTTTTTAAGAAGTCCAGGTCTGTTCAGAGATAACTGACATCCAGAAAAATAATAATAATAAAAAAGTAGATAAATATCTTGTTTACTTTCAGTATTTTGTTCAGCTCTGCTATGTCATTTCACTTTCTGCTCAGCTTTCAACATAGCTGAAAGATTCTGTGGCTGGAACTATATATGATAAAAGTTCCTCTAGAAGTGCTATGCTGTGTTATGTATGATAGTGGGTACATTAATAAAGCTGTGAAGACCATGTCTTTTCCTGCCAATTTTTTTACTTCCTTTTAGAAACACATAAAACTATGAGTTTTCAGCATTTTCCAAAGGTAGGACATTTTTAATCACAAAATTTTCAGGTATACATATTACTAATTATTACATTTTAATAAAAAAAAAAAAAGATTAATTTTTAAATGGAAAAAAAAAAAGCTAGTGTCAATGTACAAAGGGAAACATTTACAATAATTGTACTCAGATTTATTTTCTATAAAAGACTATGAAAGAAGGCAAACAAAACCTTATGAAGCCATCTAGCATTTTGTGCTTTTCTATGCAGGACAAAGGACAGATATTTATTGGTTTTATTTAGAGGGTTTTCAGAGAGCAAAATGGCTGCTTCGGTTTAAGTTACTGTTATTAAAGTAGGGGACACTCCTCCAGAAAAACTGTCCTTTAAGTAAGTCAAAACTCCAGTAGCAGCTCTCTTTACTGAGATGCTTTATTATAAACCCAAAGCACCATAAACATTGCAAGCTCTTTGATACAAAAACCATCTTTCGAATCCTTTCCAGCAGAACAGAATCGTGGCCTGGGACCAGGGCCTCTGAAGCAGTAATGAAACACAAACAGCAAAGGATGTAATGGTTGGCACAGTAGGCAATAGCACTGTTGTTACCTAGTACTGTTGGAAGAGCCATTTTTATTGCCAGAAAAATAAATAGTGTTATCAGGATTTTTGTAGTTCTACCTTTCTGTTTTCATAATGAAATCTAGAGTTAATTTATGATAGAAATTTGTTATAATTTGCTATCTGCTACAGACAAATAAGTTATTTGTAGTCTGTACTCAACTGGAACATAAAAATTCTATTCTTTACATGAACTAAAGAACAGATATAACAAAAATCTGAAAGGAAAGGTTAGTACTGACTTACACTGTACTTATTCACCATGAGTTGTGTGTGCATCTTGCTAGCACATGGCACAGAGTATACACTCCTATTGTCACAACAGGGATGCCAGCTTTCCCCTATAACTCTGTCTTGCAACCCCTTTCTTCACTTTCCCAAATTTTACAATCAGTAAAAATAAGACTTTTCTCCAACATAGTTTGAACAGTTCATGGGAAGACCTACTGCTCCATCACAGGCAAATTCTTCGATGCAACTAGCAATCTCAGTTCTGAGTTTAAATGTAAAACTTTGTTCTAGCCCAAACCTACAGCTGGTTCCTCTTTGATATAAACAGCAGGTGCAAAAAAACGTAAATGAAGAGTCTGAGTCTAACCTTTAGAAATACCTACAAACAAACCAACTTCATCTTGAATGCCAGCACCTGTCTGATCATTGCTCAAGGGAAAAAAGTGCTTTTTTAGAATGCTTCACCCTTTTCACTTGAATTCCTCCTTCCTTCAGTTGCAGTGACTACCAAGCTACCCCCTGTTAGGAACATGACTTTTATTCTTGCTCTTCTGTTAAAAAAGTCAGACCTGAAACTGTGGCTGCTGATAGTGAAATGCAGCCAGAATTAGCTTCAGAACCTAACACCTTGATGAGACAAAAAGTGCAAAGATATGCATACCTCCAGCAACCACGGATTACTTAACATATTTTCTACAAAGTTTGGTTTCAAAACCATGACCTGTTTCTATACAGAAACATACCTTTGCATTTCTGAAATCTAGAAATGCTTTACTTTGAAAATGAAAGCTTGGACTCTTCAGGTTTGTTGTACAAAGATGTCCCACATGGGGTCTCAGACCTCTGTAACATGCGATCATTCAACACCACAGCTGAGCTGATAAAATTGAGAAATGTTTATTATCTAAATAACTTTTCTCCATCCCATTCTAACTTTAGGGACCAAGAAATTCAAACCTGCTTATTTCTTTACAGCAACATACATGCACACACTAGGAACATGTACCTGCTGTCTTTATATTCCACCATAGGACACACTTGTTATCTTTTTCTTGCCTGTTCTTCCCACTTCTCCTTCTGTTTTTTTTTTTTCTTTTTCTTTCTCCCTCTCTCTGTCTCTTCCATACAGACAATATTTCTCCAGCTGCAGAATCAACATAACAATATAGATTTTCTTTACACAATATTTTAACCTCAGCATGTGAAACCCACCACATAGAAGGCTGAGGTATTAGTGCCATCATCCCAGAACAAATACTCTCACATACACAACCCTAGTCCATTGCAGACCAGCTTATTTGATTCAGAAGAATTCTTCTCAGGAAATAAGAGAATTGTCATATACTTTTATTCATTGTCTTTTATCTCTGTATTTACTTATTCCCCATTATCTCCTTTGCCATCATCCAGCAGGTCCTGTTATTCCCATAGCTTTCTCTCCCTCATGCACGATCCATCCTTCTCCCCAGTTTACTATTTCTCCCCATGCTGCCACATCTGCTACATCCCAGTAAACATACTTCAAGCTGGCAGCATCCCTGTTCCTTCAGCTGCAACAAGCTCTTCACCTGCTTTCCCTTTACTACTTCCAAAGTCTTTTTCCAACAGAAGCACATCTTCCCACCCTTCTCCTGTGCAGGTCCCACAAAAAGCTCTGGTCCTCAAGAGGAGGGAGATTCTTCCCAAGCTTTGTGTCTAAATAAAGGTTAGCTGTTAAAGTAGAAGAAGGGGAAGGACAGAGACTGCTTGTAATCTACCAGAAGCCTGGGGCTGCCTATGGAGGAGGCTTTAGGATGGTAGAAATGAAGCAGCATTATCTTATCCACTCGGCCAGAGAGATAGGGAGTTTTTCATCTCTCCTGCTTGATATGGGTTCTCTGAATGGATGACTGGAGGCTTGAGTAGAGACCACAGAGTTCAAGCAGAACAAATAGGATGCATCCTACTCCTATGATAACACAAGATCAGCAGTCCAGAAATAAAATAGGCACAAATAATTTCTTTATGCGTTCTCCTTAGAAAGAAAGTAAAATTAGATTCCATAGGTATAACTGACAGTAGTCCCGTTCAGGCTAGGAATCTTTGTATTCTTGCTAGCCAAACAGGGCAGGGATTTTAAAATACATTGATTGCTTTACTATTTAGAAAATAAATATAGAACAGTATACTGCTATCATATTTGGAAAGAATAGACCTGAATATCTACAAAATTTTGAAAAAAGTTTATTTGAACTTATTTTTTTCCCCTTTTTTCTTGTAATGTCCTGCACCATTAGGACAAAATCAGAAGGGAAAGCACAGTGCAACCCACTTGAAGCAATCTTTACAGCATCCTCAGATCAGCTTTCTGTTGCTGGATACAGTCTGCAGAGATGTAAAAGCTGAACCTTGGGTCTGACTATTTTCAAAGCAAAGGAACAATGTGATTCCCACCAAACCCCATAACTCAGAATCCCTACACTGAGAAAGCTTCTGGCAAGCCCCCTAGTTTCCCAGAGCAGAAAAAGTAAATCACACAGCAGTCCCAACACCCAAGTCAATCAGACCATGTCTACATCCGATATGGCTCATGCACAGTAGGATATAATTATCTATCATTACCTTTTTTTTTTTTCAGTACAGATTGACATCCAGACAAAACAAGCCATTAATGCAGGAGCAACTCTGGGTTTATTTCTAGAGGAAGGATTCCTTTGTGAGACTGCAAACCTCCCTAGCTAAAGCTCTATGTGAGGTTTTCACCCTAACATAAGTTGTGGTTTGACTGGATGGGGCTTCGCTAAATAAAATCTGATGAGTTTTATTGGAAAAGCAGAACTTTTTGCTGCCAATAGCTTTTCCTGCTTACCAGCACATGCTCTGTACATGGCTTATCACAATACAAACTCAAAATGCAATACCATTTGTCTCACCTCGAAAACTGCAGGGGTTGATATTTTGACTATTTCAGCCCCATGGAGCTCTAAAATAACAGGATAACATTAATGCAGCTGTAAATGATCTATAGAGCAGGGCTTTAAAGGAAGGGGAAAGGGAGTCACAGGAACTTTTAAATGGGGTTGGAAAAAAAATGAGACCGTCAAAATTTTTTAAATGTGTCTTCCACTTTTTCGACATTTGGTATTTAAAGGGAGTAGTCTTATCTTTCTCAGACCATTTTTCTTGACTAATCAAGGCACAACATTTTAGTTCTTTCATATAAAAGTTGTTCTGTTTCCTGGTGTCTCATCTTACAAGCCCTTCACTGTACCTCTTCCACTTGGAATTCACTTTTCCTCAGTGCAGGTGACTACAGTTGCAGACAGGCTCTTGCTAATGTTTTACAGACAGCTTAAACATTTGCCAGTTCTTTTGGAGACATTTTGCCTGATATATCATGATCATAGTACTGGGTGGGTGGGAGGAGTCACTGTTGCCCAAGTCATTTTGTGATGAACATAGCCATGAGGACTTTCTTTCCTCTTGGTTTTTTCCAACTGATGAGCTCAAAGACAACATTCATATTTGTCCCCAGGTGAATGATATTGCACTTCGTACTGCTATGTTTCATTCTGCTTCCAGTTATACAGACTTCAGAGCTCTCTGAATCATTCTAAAGTCTGCACCACTTCCCCTCTGTGCAGAAAATGGCCTCTCAAATTTTATAACCTATAAACTCTGCTAACACACCCTTACTTGCATGTAGGAAAGAAAATAAGAGAGCAGTTCAGTCCCCAAATAAATTCTTGCTAAATTCAATTTGTAACCTTCTTTATGCCAGCAGAGCATTTGTCTTCTCTTTAGCTATAGACACTTCATTCTCAGGTGGTCCACAGCACCCAATATTTCTGCACACTTCACAAATACTCAAGACTTTGCCTGACAGCTCTGCAAAACAGGGAAGAATTATTCACTAATGCTGCCTTACACAGGAAGAAGTGCAAAAGTTTAACTTTTTTCCCCCTAAAGTTATGCAGGAAGTTTTTAAAAAGTGTTATAAAAGACCATTATAAAAATGACACAGATGTATTCTTGTCCCCGCTCTGTTCCTCCGCCTGCAGTATCACCCTCTGTTTTCTCATCCATCGCACATAGGAGGACAGAGTCCAGGCTGGGGCTGGCTTCAGGCAGAGGCAAAGTAAGCAGATCCTGAAAGCCGCAGACTGCCGGAGGGCACCTGGCTGCCTGCTCTGCCTTTCCAGGAAGGCAAGCAGACGAGCTCTTCCAGCAGGGTAGCCACCCAAAGAGCATAACTCCAGCCCTGCCTAAAAAGCCTCCTGCTGTCTCAGCCACCGAGAGCATGATCACAATGCATGGCTTGTCCTTAGTGCCTGCTGTCCTGCTTTTTTAAGGAAAACAAACTTCTGCTCTCCTTTGTTTTCCCTCTTCCCATGGCCATTTTTCTTTGTTATATGTGACACTAAACGGTTTTTAAAACAAACCCTCATATTCAATAGAAGTGTAATTTTTCAAAACCACACTCATGGCTGAGATCAAACCACCCCTCCTTGTCTATGAACTGCCAGTCTTCTATGCAAGGCCACTCTACCAAGCATTCAATTACTATGTACATAAATGACTTTGTTTAATCTGAGAAGAGATTTAGAAACTTCAAACAACAGCAACTGACCTGTTATTTGATTAAAAAACCCAAACCAAAACAAAAAAACCCACCCAATCCCCACCACCCTCTTGGTTTACTTTTTGCTCATAGTGAGATGTAGAAAAGCCCCCACTGCCCCAGTTATACCTACCTTCTTGTAAGCGAGAACTTGCTCTTTGTAATCAGATATCTGGCCTGGCCTGGGTGTAGAAGGAAGATTCCCACCTAGAGATTAGTGCATTGTTAATATTAACAGCTTTCATGAGATCACTTCATTACTCTGCCAAGCGAAAATATTTGTTCCACATGAACCGTGCTGAAGCCTGGCACACAGTTTGAGGTGCTGCTGAGGTTTTTCTTAGATTTTTCCAATAGTTGGGTTTCAGGCAGCAATATAAACATAACTGACACAGCAGCAGCTGCTGCAGTCACACTGGCCTGTACTCCTTTTTGGGACACAAATGGCCCGACCCCAGCAGGATTTATTACAGCTTCTACTTTTGTGTATACTGTATGTCAGATTCAGTTTTTCAAAAGACTTTTTGAAACCGATCTTGTTTTGAATAACAACAACGAAAAGTTAATTCACACTACTACTCCACCACGAAAATCCGCATAGCTGTGTTTCAGCAAAGATACTTCTCTTTTAGAAAAGAGATATCAGTGGATGCTACATCCCCGACTCTATAGCATTTTAAGGAAACACAAGAATAAATGTAGGAAGGAATGAAAAAGATCTAGAAATCTCATGTATGAAAGTACAAAAGAAAAAGGAAAAACAGCTGTGTTAATCAGATGGCATGTTAAAATTCAGACGGAAGGGAAATATAGAGAAAGGTAATGGAAAAGTAAGTGGAGTCATCTTGGAGCTCTAGGGGAGTTTTTTGCCATTTAGCTAGTAGTTACTTTAAATCCTACCACACCCCTGCAGCAGTTTCAGGCAATCAGAAATATGTTTATCTAATGGAGCCTTCAAGTTCTTGCTTCCCAAACCATAAAACAGTTTTCTTGGTGAGAAGTCCAAGCTAAACAATGATAATTCACTCATTTACCTACATGAAAGATTGTGTTCTTGCTTTGCCTGAAACCTTGCACCTGATTTTTTCTGCTTTGTGCCAGCATAAAGCCAGGGACTTCAATGAATTGGGTTATTTCTACAGCAATCAAAGAGAAGAGCCAGACCACATGTTTTTGGCCTTTTCTTCCTGCCCTGCCCTTCCCTTGTTTGACTGCCTTATTCACCCTTCATAATTCTTCTATTTTTCCCATTTCAAAGCTTGTCCAATCGCAGCTTACAGGGATCTGGCTGAGATGAGGTTCTCTTCCTTCCAAGGGCAAAAAATGAAAGAAGTTATCTAAGACTTATGCTACAGGTGAGTACTTGCTGCAGTTACATGGGGCAAGGAGTAGATCAATTTCTCTACGAGCACAGGACGTGGGGGAAGTCCAGGAATCCCCATATAGGTATTCCAATTGCATGAAATGAGCAGCAGCAAATAACTTCAAGCCCACCACTCCAATTAGATGAATCTACCAGATGGAAAATCACTTAAAAAGCGAACAAGACTGTCATATTTTGCTGATTCGTCAACATGTGCCTTCCAAGCATGTTTGAAAACAAAACAAAAAAAATCCTCAGAAAGCCAGGGAAAGCAGAATTACAATTGGGCTTTTCATGCATGAGACCAAACCAAACTGCCCACATAGACACAGTCTCCACTGGCTATTTAGACATAAGATACATTTTTCAAGCCCTGCATTAACTGCATAATGAAAGGGATTTCTTTACAGTTCTTTACAATAGGTATAGTTTTAAAAGAAAATCATGTGGGACAAAAGGAACAGATTCTATATGAAAGCATCTTGTACTTAATACGCCTGAGAAATTGTTTAAAGTTCATGCTTCCTCGGTGTCACTGTCTGATTAGGCTACTCACCATAAGTTACGGTGGGAATAATTCTGACTTTGCAGATAACTTCATAACCATTATGTCCTGCCATTTGGGAAATGCTGTGTTTACTTGAAAAACAGTTTTTCCGAATTTCTTTACTTTTGGGATAATTATTTGCATTCTATTTCCTACAAAAGCCCAATGAAATGGTCTTTTTGGCTCCATTGGTACATATTATTGATCATGGTTTTTTTCAGAGTTTTGCAAATTCCGGGCACAGGCATTGACTGTGCATCCTCAGCTGACAAGTCACTTCAGCCCATGTTTAATCCTTGGAACATTTTGTTCTTGTGTGTTTAAGGACTGTGTGAACACCGTGTTTGTACAAATGACTAGTACACACACAGAACTAACTAAATAATTAACACTGAATGCTGAGGTATATCTAAGCACTTGTGCACCCTCATGGTGCCTGGTTGTTTTCAGAAACTTGAAGAGCCAGAGTAGTGTAGTGTAGTTAATAACTAAAAAGGTTTGCTTCTTCTCCAGAAATGCTGAAACTGTATAATTGATTAAAAATATTTAGAATATGCAATGTGTAACCATGCTGTGTGAATCACTGGTATTTAAAAATCAGCTGACAAGGTTAAGCTGGAAATTAGAAAAGAAATTCACCTAAGTTTCAGAATTTAGGCTGGTAATTCAATGAATGAGGCTAGGAAAAATCCTCTCCTGTGAGCAGTTCATTGCACAGTTGACTTCACACACTTCCAAACTTTCTAAGCATGGACCCTCTCAAAGCAGGGCAAGACCACTAGACAGGTTTATCTGCAATGGTCTCTTCTATGTTCCTAGCAACCCTAACTTTGGGAAAAAATTGTTGAGGGAAAGGGGGATGCATGGTTTAACCGGAGCTTTTCACATGAAGAAGAAATTTGGCAGAACAGAAGACAAATAATGGCTTCAGAACAAAGCCCGACGAACTGAGTGCCTTCCCAAACCGGTAACTGGCTGAAACAGTTGGTTTAACTTGTTCTGTGTGGTAAAACAGCACCTAAGAGGAGGAAGCAATCTAAAAATACTACTTTTCATATGTTAGCGATAGTGTTTTTGTAAAACATTAAAATACTGTCAGAAAGTAAAGATTAAAACATGCAGCATAAATGTAGTGGTTGCCAAATGTCTCTGTCCAATATAGTTAGAAACTCTGAAATATGCCTATCACAAATGCCTTCTAGACACTGATTTTCTGCCTTACTGTCGTGCTCCTTCCCCCGCGCCCAGTCATCAGTTTTCCTTTGCATCTCTGTGAATCACAAAACTGAACGCACTCTGAATCACCCCAACACTCATCCAAAAGGTAATTCCCCAAGCAACAATTTGATTGATGTGGTGATTGCAAACAGCATATACGTGGCTAAGGGACAAGGAGCTGCATGTTACCACCCCACAGGTTTGGTCACCAAGGCCAGCTGAGCTCAGCTGAGAAAAACATTCCACCTTTTATAAAGTTTAGTTATTTCCCCCCTTGATTTTTTCCCTAAAACTAATGTGTTTTCAAAAACAAACAAACAAACAAACAAAAAAAGACAAAACCAACCAAACAAAATTATTTTAAAGCTGTCTGGAATAAAAAAGTGTAAACATGGAACTAAAAGTGACTTATGCATATGGACATACAAAGATCCCCCAAGTCTCTTGAAATATTAGATTTTCTTGACCCCATCTTCGTGTTCAAGAACCTGCATATTCACATTAGGAGATATTTTTGGGACAACTTGATACATCTAAACATAGATAGCATCTTTTTTCTGATGTGTTCCACAAATTGAATCAGGTTTAAAATGAGAAATAGAAGAAAATTACTTTCTCTCCCAGTAGAGCAGCCTCTCTCGGAGGTGGATGGACTAAGAAAGCAAACTCAGAGGGCACAGAGGGAACTCCTGGGCCAGCGATAGCACTCTGCTTCAAAATTAAGTCTCTCTCTGATAGCCCATCTTCTACCCCACAGGACAGGAATTCCTCTCTACTGCCCATCTTCCTCACTCAGTCTCTCAGATAAATCCTGCTGGTACCCTGCTCTCTCATCCTGCACTCTGCTAACAGGGGGACCCTAATGTTTTACCTAGTTATCCCAGCTGCTAGCAGTTTGGTCCTTTTCCCTCTCCCTTAATAAAGTTCTGCAATGATGAGGCAAAACTGACAACCAAATTTGTGCTGCCTGCTCCTGATTCTTCATGCAAGCAGACAGGAAACAGGAGTTATTCCTCAGCAATAGGTGATGGAAGTTCTTACACCTTCTTTTTACGTTGGAAATCTTCTGGGCATGCCTGCCCTCCATTTCTGCAGGTGTGAGCATTACTGAGATAATTTTTATCTCCTTAACTTTCATGTCTTTGTACATGGAGCTTTTCCTTCTTGTCTTTCTGAGCTGTCTCCTTGACAGATTTTGCATGTTTGAGTTACTAGGAGCTGGTACCTTGTTTTATTTTAACATCTTTATAACTGTGCATGAATCATGGCTGCAATGCTGAGTACAATGAAGGACTCTCCAGAAAGGTCCTAGATAAATCCTGTTCCCTATACCTTTAAACAACATCGTGTTTTCTCTCTGTGCTGTCACTGAAACTCTGGAGCAAGGCCTTGGTCTCCAGGGATGTGAGGTGGGCTCTGGCCCTAGGAAGAGGATTCAGTCCCTTCCAGACTCACCCAAACTTGTCCAGGGCGCCAAGCTCTGCACCATCACCTGCATTCAGCCCCCAACGTGCTCTCCATTCCCCCACCTCTTAGCCAATGTCAAACTCCTTGCTTTTCCTTTCCAGGGTCTCTCTACAAGCAAATCTCCTTCCCGCTTGCCCATCCTCCTCCTCTTTCTGTCTCCATCTGCTCAGCCTGGCCCTCCCCCATCTCCATTCACTGCCTCCCTCCATCCCCTTTGTGTTCCCCTCACATGCCTGCTTGCAAGCTCTTTCATGCTGTCTGTGTCTGGATTTCTCTTCTTAAACCCCATCTGGCATGCATTCACTCTTTCTTCCTCCCACCTTATTCCCCTTCACAAAATTAACTTCAATGAAACTTAAACAGCGGCCTTTGCTACATTCAGAAAAATGCCTTAAAACTTATTCATATTAATGTGGAAAAGTCACTAGTATCAGTCATCTGAATAAGTTTTTTCCAATAATCATGCCAGTCTCTCCTCCATTCCCTTTCTCCCCTCTTCTCTGTCACCTCCCTCCATGTTGCCCTTCTCTCTTGTTTGTTCTCCCTTTAACTTGGGCTGGAAGCTTTTCAGGGCATCTTTATCCGAAAGTTCTGTGCATGTTGATAAAAGGAAGGATTATGATGAATGGAACCAAAACATCCTGCTAACTCCAGATGCTATTGAAGATCCTACAGCTGAGCTGTGTTAGTAAACACCAGCCAGAAAGTGTGACTTGAGAAATTATTGAAAACTGGTGTTTTGCTCTCCGAACTAAAGGCAACAGAATCCACTAGGAACTTTGGGTAAGCAGAGGGGGAAGACATAGAGGCCAGGGACAAGAATAAGAGGCAGGGACAGCTTCTCAGGGACCAGCTGCGAAGGGAGAAGGAACCAAAAGTCTTGTGAGAGAGGCACAACTAACTCTCCTCCCTATTTCTTCAGCAGTCCCCAATGGCAAATTGAAACCATAAAATTAATGCATAACAGGTTGCATCAACATAGTAGTCTATCATCAAACACAAAAAGCAGCACATGCTTGCATGCTGGCAGTGCAATACTGAATTAACATTTTCAGTAATAATAAAGGAAGAGCAAAAAGATATCAAAGCAACTTCCTTTGCAGGGTAGAACATCAAAATCAGTGCAATGGTACAAAACTAGAGTGGAATGGATATCTCAGGAGGCTTCTAATAGCATGAGCATTTCACCTTGAGACTACCAGACTAACAATTGTGTTATTAATGTCCGAAGACTCAATACAACACTCCTCACCCCTTAAGAAAAGGTTTCTCATTTCATGTGCAGGGAGATGTTGCTGCCAACCACAGCTCAGACCTTTCTCTGTGCTCTGACGGCTTTCTGGTTGCCTGTAGGTCATTAATGGTTGCAAATCGTTTCTATGAAAGGGAAGGCAACCACACTTTGAAAACACATCTTTGGGATGAAAAGCTATTAACAAGCCTTCCTGGTAGTTTCACTGGGAGAAACACTAGGCTAAATTGCTTGCAGATTTAACTGTCTTTTTGAATTTGGAAGAGTCCTTCCAGCTAGAGCAGAAGAAAACATGACACTGCTTCTGAGCCTAAATCTCAGTCCAGGCCTTCCACTCTCCAAGCTATTGGTGAGAAGCAGATGGAGTTTCCACAGATGGGATGACTTCAGCATCCCAGAATAGACCCCCTGTAATACAGGAGGAAGTAGCTAGTGACCAGCTGAGCCATTTAGACACTCACAAGTCTAAGACCGGATGGTATTCAGCCAAGGAAGCTGATGGGAGAGCTCACTAAGCTGCTGTCCATCATTTATCATCAGCTCCTGGCTAACCAGGGAAGTCTCAGACAACTGGAGCTGACAAATATGATGGCCATCCACAGGAAGGGCTGTAAGGAGGATCCAGGGAACTACAGGCTTCTCAGCCTGACCTCAGTGCCTGCCAAGCTTATGGAACAGATAACCTTGAATGTGTTCACATGGCACATACAGGACAAACAAGGGATCAGGCCCAGCCATCACAGATGTGGAAAAGGCAGGTCCTGCCTGACCAACCTGGTCTCCTTTTATGACCAGAGGACTCACCTAGAGTCTGTGGATGTCGTCTATTCAAACTTCAGCAGATTTTGATACTGTCTCCCATGGCACTCTTCCGGAAAACCTGGTAGCCCATGGCTTGGACAAGTCCACTCTTCACTGGGTTGAGAACTGGCTGGACGGCCAGGCCCAGAGAGTGGAGGTGAATGGTGCCACACCCAATTGTCAGATGGTCACCAGTGGTGTTCTCCAGGGCTCAGTACTGGGGCTCAGTCCTGTTCAATATACTTATTAAAGATCTGGACAAGGACATCAAGTACACCCCCAGTAAATTCTCAGCCAAAACCAAGCTGGGTGGGGTGGTGCTGATCTGCTTAAGGGTAAGCAGAATCTGTAGAGGAAGCTGGACAGGCTGGATCGCTGGGCTGAGGCCAAAGGTATGAGGTTCAACAAGGCCAAGTGGCAGATCCTACACTTTGGCCACAACAATCCCATGCAGCACTACAGGCAGGGCGGGAAGTGTGGTTGGAAAGGGCCTGGTGGAAAAGGACCTGGAAGTGCTGGTCAATAGCCAGCTGAACATGAGCCAGCGTGTGCCCAGGTAGCCAAGAATGGCATCCTGGCCTGTATCAGCAATAGGGTGGCCAGCAGGAGCAGGGATGTGATTGTGCCCCTGTATTTGGCACTGGTGAGCTCACACCTCAAGTTCTGTGTCCAGTTCTGGGGCCCTCACTTCAGGAGGATATTGAGGTGCTGGAGCAGGCCCAGAGAAGGGCCATGGAGCTGGTGAAGGGTCTAGAGAGTGAGTTATATGAGGAACTGCTGAGGGAGCTGGGGTTATTTAGCCTGGAGAAAAGGAGGCTCAGAGAGACCTTATCACTTTCTACCACTGCCTGAAAGGAGGGTGTAGCTAGGGAAGTTTGGCATCTTCTGTCAGGCAACCAGTGACAGGATGAGAGTACACAGGTCTCAAACTGTGCCAGGGGAGGTTCAGGTTGGACATCAGGACAAATTTTTTCATGGAAGTGGTTATTAAACATTGAAATGGACTGCCCAGCGAGGTCGTGGAGTCACCATCCCTGGAGGTGTTCAAGACATAAATGAACGTGGTACTTAGTGCCATAGTCTAGTTCACAAGGTGGTAATCTATCAAAGGTTGGACTCGATGATCTCAGAGATCTTTTCCAACTTAAATGAAATGATTCTGTAATCTTATTGGCATTTTCATGGTCCAGAATTTCTATCACAAAGAGCAATTACAACCTCCCATCTGAAAATAAATTTAACTTTTGATTGATTATCACTAACCATTACCGTGAGAGGAATCTCAAGACTCCTCCTTCCAGTTTATTGACCTTCAGTTGCTAACTGGTTGTCAAGAATGGGATTTTTTTTCATGGAGAAGTTTTAAGAGAGGGTGTAATTAATCAAAGAATCTGACTGCAGGAAAGTGCTAACACCCACGAAAGCTAATTTTTAAGGACTTGTAAAGCCTTATGCAGCTTTCTAATAGTACTACAAAATCTATTTCATCAACAATTCTTCCCTGGGTTTTTATCTCTGCTAAACCAGCAGAACCCCAGGGACAGTCCTGGAGTCTGAGAGAGTGATGAGAGCAGATTGTGTTCAGCAACCACCATACATTTCCTAAAAAGTCACCAGAATTCTACTGAATTTTTTACTCTCTTTCATTTTGAAGAGCATTAAGTTGTATTACTAGGAAGTAGCAGTCACCTGAACCTAGCTTTATTTAATTTCTTTTCAGACTTCATTTAGACTATGTATTTACCGGTTTACTTGTCAATGCTTTGAAGGAGGGACAGTCTACCATTCTGCATTCAAGCACTATGACAAATTAGCCCAACAGACCTCTCTTGTGGGTTAGTCCAAGGTAATTCTGTAAAAAAAATAGCAAGCGGTAAGTACAGAGGACACAAATTAAGTACCTTAAAAAACATTTTCAATTGACTTTTCTTCACTGGAGTTTAGGAGCAAATTCTGCCCCATGTAAAAAGTAGCACAGTGGTCTCGTCCCAGTGTTTACAGTGCCATAGTGACAAGACCCTGGCACAAGCAATTTTTTTGTCAGGGGCATATACTAGACTGCTCACTGAGCCTCCATGCATATACATGCATTGTGTACTAATGTCAGGTAACAGGAGAGATTAATGAAAACCTGATCTAAAACACCTTGCTACTTTACAATAACAGTCCAAAATGCTGTAGCCATAACACAATGTTAAGATGTGGTTGATTTAGCCACTGCTGTGAAAGACTAAGTTTTATTTTGGTGCTTTTTAATAAGAGGGAAGGAAATGCCTCACATTGTTCAGCAATGATTCCTTTGGGCAATTAGGAACAACATCAACAGGCTAGAGGGAGGTTTGCCCAGAAAAAATGAAGGGCGCAGGCCAGAAAGCAACAACAGCAGACCCTTGGAGGTTTGAAAGTAACATAAAGGATACCCAGAGGCAAGACTGGGAACATCTTAAATCAGGGAAAACAGCAGTAGCTGCATAAAGCTCATGCTGTTTTCTGTTTTCAGGTTTACAAAAGCTTCTCCAAATGAGTAAGCCATGTGAAAACCTTAAAAGGTTAGAGATAAGACATGGAGTAAACTCAGCTGTATCTGTGTCACAACCAGCAATATGCTGCATTCCTAACAAGAAGATCCTGGATACATTTTGGAAGGGACTCAAGCTGCCAGGCTCAAAGCCAACACAATCTGTGGGTGGGTGCTGGATGCTTGCCTTGAAATTCTCTCCTTGCCAGCAAACCTATGGAGTAACAATGGCATCAGTTTTGGAGGGAGATTTCACAGTGTTTAAAGCTAGAAGAGACCACAAGTTGATCTACTGCGGTCTCCTGCCGTTAAATTTCACTACTGCCCTTTCTATTGAGAATAATGATTTTCGTTATAATAAAGCAATTGATTCTTCAGTCGACCAAGCTGTCTGCATGCTCCAAGACTACAAGCAGGAAGGGAAGACAGAACTCAAATCCCTGCAACCACAGGTGTGGTACAACCACACATTCTTTGCAGGTGATCTATATACCTATCCTAAGAGAAAATCAAGTTGATTTCCAGGTCTCAGCCGAGTGACCAAGAGAATAATTTTTTCCCCTGGCAGATCCAAATCTGATCAGTGTTTCACATGGTATATAAGACTATGAGACACTAGACAGGTGTCTCATCTTAAAATGAGAATTCCCTCTACTATCTACTCTATGAAGTCTCTCATCTACAACTCTTTCCTGTCCTTGAGGAGTCAAAAAAGGTGAAAACCACTCCCAGTATGCATAAATATAATTCCTAACCCCTGCGGGCAGCCAGATGAAGCCCTAGAGCATGAGACTTTATTTTAACATCAGGATGTCTTCCAGAAAGGAAATGGGGGAAAACAACAGGACAGAAAGATGAAGTACAAAAACACGGCACTGCCTCAACTGCAAATAAACATGCCACTTTCTGCCTCCAGTACACTACGTGGGAAGCTTACAGGGTAGGCATTTTTGAAGATCACACTTGGAGGTAAAATCACATTATAAACTCCCAATCTCTTTTTCTAACCTTGCCCAACCTTCGAAAAACAGCAGCAGAAGGAATGCCTATCAAAGAAGTTAAAAGAAGGTAGACTAAGCCCACTGAGATGATAGCATGAGAAATAAACATAACAGAAACCTGAAAAATGAGAGAACAAACTAGGGTCATTGAGAAATAACAAAGCAAGCATTAATTTGAAAGTGGAAGATTGAGCCAATTTATTCTGTATGTGAGGAAATAAATATTAACAACAAGACAACATTTTCAGGTGAACTAACCAGTGCAAGGAGCAGAAAAATAAGTCATGAATGAGGGGTAAGCAAGCATATTTTAGGGACAGAGGGAGATGAGGCGCTATGTCAGCATGAGTTACCCAGAGATGAAAGATGAAAAACATGACTCATTCATCATTTGTGGAAGTATTTTCCAAGTATTTGGAAACAGACACCATAGTTCCAGCATTTAGCAAATAAAGATTCTAAAAGATAGGCTGACATTATCTTTCTAAAAGACTAACACCTACATTTTTTTAAACCCTCTGAGATATTTATGAGTAGCCAGGGGGTGCACTTGGAATTGTGAAATTTAATTAGTGAATCACTACAGAATTATGAAATGTAAATCAGGTCAAGTTCATTTTTATGCATTAGCTGTTGGTCTTGATTCAGGCGAGAAACCAACAGATCCAACCTAACAGACCTTCAAGGATATTTGCTTTTTAATCAGGTTCCATGTGGACTGGATTGTCAAATAATTTGCTTCATTCATTAACAGCAATTTTAAGAAATGAGCCTGATTCTGTAGCTGGTGTGTTAAAAAGCCCATCAGCTATCACCATGGGGAAAGATTTTTATATTAAAAAACGGGAGCACGGAGGCAGATACCTAAATCTGGAGGGTTTGTACCCTGTCCTGAAGCTGGTGAGGAGCAGATCACCAAAGGGGCTCTATCCTCACCATTCATCAATGATATACATCAAATACTAGAACTTCACCATCCCTTGCACTGTACTCTCCAGACAAGGCTCCCCTGGCACTTTCCAAAGGCGGCTGTTACGCGCAGAGAACCAGAGCTGGGGAAGGCTTGGCCATTCATCTCAGGTCGCACAGCACAAGTCTGGGTTTGTGCAGGGGAAACAGTCATGGTTTCACCAGTGGGAATGATGAGAATAAACTATCAGTGGATTTCAAAGATGTGCTTGCTTCTATCAAGGTCATGCTGAGTTCTCTTGCTAGTATCATTCCTACTACTGTAGTGGCAGAATTTCTTCTTTAAATCCCTCCTCTGTTTCTAGCTCCTGTTATTGTGAAAAAATTCATGTGGTCATGCTCTTATCATCAGAAATACTGTGTGCCCGTATTCCCTGTGCTTATCGATATTTTCACCTCCCTCTACCAGTCTATCCCTGACCTGATGATTTTGGCAGGTTCTGTCTCCCGTTCTCTGCTCAGAGCAGAACAGCATTAAGGAAGGCTAGCAGCTATTTGATCATAACAAGGATACTATTCTTTATAAACCCAAGAAACTGTGAGAGTAATGTGGAAGTAGCATCTAATCACAGTGTGCTGAGGTTGTCTGTCATCAAAAATGGTGGGATATGAAATACCTGATCAAGGCAAGGATTATTTCAGCTTTTCATATGTGTCCATTTGAACCTTTTGTACCAAGTACAGAAACTCAGAATGAAGTAACTGCTCTCAAAATCATAGCTATTCAGTTTCTTCATTTAATGGAGCAGATGGTGGTTTCTATATGCTTATGTATCCCTCTTTTTTTCTTTTGTCCAAAAACACAGACAGAAAAATTCCTTTTAGAATGTTTTATTGTTTTAAAGCCATGGTAATAATGTTTGAGCTGCAGTCTAAAAATTATTGACTCAAGTTTTAAAATAATGTTAAACTTCATGATCCAAAGGAATTTGTCAAAAGCGTAAGGCAGGGATATTGGTATATAAACTGAATAAAACTCTACCAAAACCAAAAACCATCCAAACCCAAGAAAATACTGTTATTTTACACTAAGCTGTGAATAATTGAAGCTGATGTCTCTAGCCGAATAGCAGCAAGTATTTATACAAAACCTAGAGGTCAATATGGTGTGCACCAAGAAGGTACTTGCTGCAAGCAAAACGCAAAATACCATCCTTCTGGATTTAGCAACTTTTGTGTAGCTTTACCACCCAGCTCAGCCCAGTCTCTGGGTTATTTCACAAAGCAGAATTTCTGTGATTGTTCTTCTAAAGATGCTATAGACAACTTGATTTTCTGTTGATGACTCATTTTACTTTCTGGCTACAAGGCCTTGGCATGGGGCTCCTCTGTTTGGCTTCGCAAGGTTAAAGGAAACATTTTTTAGTTTTTGAACCTACTTTCTAGCCCTTCCCCCTGAAAATGAAGACTTGAAAATAGTTTGCTTCAGACTAGTTTTGCAATCCAAGGTTATACATTAAACTCAAAAAGTAAATGCTAGGCCCCAACTAAGCTGGTACTGTCGTCTTAAGTCTTTGTAATCGCTTCTCTCAAAATAATGAGAAAGTTATAAGGCAATAATCTCAAATTAGAAAGTAAACTCCACACATTGCTAAAGGAACACCATTCAAAAGCAACTTCTGCAAAGAATCCCCAAGGTATTTGCATGTGCCATCAGTAGGAGATATCAGAATTTTCTCAAAACTATTAAACAAATTGAAAAAAAATCACTTGAGAACCCCTGTGTTTAATAAAGAGCTGTGTGGAGACTGCATTCTATATTTTCAGTTCCTCTGAATATTTTTGTTGCAGTGAAAAGAACTAAAGGATGTACATTGTAGTTCAGCCCGTATCACACAAGCACATTCAAAGATGGTATTCCCAGTAAGATATGTAAAAGGTGCTTTACATTCCCCAAACTCTTCTTAGGGCTCATCTATACCGTCCTGTTAAGAGTGGTGGGGAAAGATACTACCCACTGGTTGACCAAACACACACTCACAGGTGAAACAGCAGGTAGTAGCTTAGGTAAAGGCAATGTATTTTGAATTTGTAAAGTCACAAGGGGTTATCTTGTTTCCATCAGGGCATAGAAACTCAAGAGTGAGCCAATGCCAGCAATACAGGCATAGACAATAATAAGGATATTGCTATATTGCCTTATACTGCAGACTTATGCTTCGTAGGAGCCGTGCAGTCTAGATACGGTGAAGACAGCAGCAGCTCATACATGACCTTCTGACTGCCAGCTCTAAGCTTGGGGGAGGAATGATGTCTTCCAGTTTTATTCCAGTGTGTATTTATTTGGCTAGTATTTCCATTTCCCCTGCACCATCATTAGGTAGTTTCCCCAACTTCATCAGGTAGAGAGATCATGTTGTTCCGAGTGGCAGGTAGATAACTTTTTCATGAGCAATTCAGGTGAAAGTGGCTTCAAAGGCAGAGCACTGAGAAGACAGGTTTGATACCTCAGGCCTCAAACTGAATGCAGTTAATGGCTCTGCAAGAGACTTTCAGCATGATTTAATCCCTCTACCGACACCCTTTACAACCCAGCTAATGTACTTCTCAGCCTTGCAAGGACAAGGTCAGGACTAAGCCTCTAGTGCTAGAGATACTCAGATTTGGTGTTGATGGGGAGCTTTAGCAACTTCCATAATGAGTGCCAATGGGCAGTACAGTACATGCACTTATCTCTTTACAGGTATGATATTAATAAAAAGCAAAAATAAAACTCATTATCCCTTTGCATCAGTTCTGAATCTTAAATGATTGATTCTGGATTCCCATCATTTCAATATACAGAGTCTAAACGTGTTCCATGCAGTTTAGTAGTTATAAAAGTATAATCATTAAACACCAGCAGCAAATACTGCAACAAGGAGTGAGAAAAGAACCCTCCGAAATGTGAGCTTGTCTGTAAAAATGGTAAACATCCCACCCCTCCCCCCACCCCAGTCTGGAAACCTCTGGACTTTGTTCTCTCTTTCCAAACTGAATTAAATTGCAAGTGACCTGACTATTTTCTGTTCTCTTAACCTTTAATGTTATTTCCCCTTGGCTGGCAATACTTGGACCGCAGTCCCAGCAGCGTATCCCATTAAAACAGACAAGTAATGACACCATATCTCCCATTTCGAGAGGATGGTGAGGGCAGTGGGGTAACGGGGCTGCACACCCCAGTGGTCATCACTTCCCTGCTTCCTGGCACACAACAGATGCAGCCTGCAGAATGCCATCTGCCGGGTCCCTGCAGCGCCAGCCCCTCCTGCTCCCTCCCTAAGACACCAGCGTCTTGCAAGGAGCCAGTGCTTGCTCTTTTCATCACAGCTAGCTTTTACACCCAGCGAGCCTCCTTTCATGGGCAACTCTGCTTTGGCTTATTGCCTGGCTCAGAGGAATAGCTAGTTTGGGGTTGTTTTTTGAAACAAGTAACTATTTAGGGTAATGCACTGCCACATTTTCCCAAACAGTTAAATAAAAGTGAGGATTTTAAATATGGTGACTCATAGGACCACTCGACAGAGAAGAAAGTGACAGTGTTGAGCTTTGAGAGTTTTGAGTCCTCGACTTTCAGTTAAAGAAGAAAGTTAAATAGTGTCTGTTTTGATACATTTCTTTTACTCATAGCGACTGAAAGTGCAGAAAGATTTTTAAGCATGTTCAGATCTTTTGCTCAGGATTTGGAATGGCTGGAGCGTTAAACAGTCGTTTTCTCTAGCTTAAGAAAAGCTCCAAACAAAAACTCCAAAGACATCCAGCAAGACAGACAGCAGTTTGTGGTGGCCCTCACTACCCAACACCTGACATTCAAAGGCAAGTTCGACCTGCCTGTGCACTCACTCTTGGGGCAGCTCAAGGTGAAGGCTTTCTGAAACAAAGAACTTTCCTACAAATCAAAATAGTAACTATAAAGAAGAACAACAGAAACAAGCCTTGTCAACTGAGACATTTCCTTCTCTCTCCTTTGTTTGAAAGCTAAGTCAGCCTTATCTACTCCCTAGAGGGGCTCCAGTATGGTTGGGCTTTTTTGGTTTTTTACGTGTAGCTCCAAGGCAAAGGGATAAAAAAGCTTTTTGGTGGGGGGAGGATTTGTCCAAAGTTTCATGAAATCAATGTTTGCAAATTACATGAATCAAATGACAGAGGCATAAAAAATAAGAAGAGGCTTATTCTTTCCATTTATTTGTTAAAACCTCTGACATGTTACTACATGAATCTGAAGAAGTTCAAGTTTCTGGAGCCTATACCTACAGGTAGGGTATCTTCGAGGATAGGAGAGGATCTCCATGCTACAGCCCATAAACGTGACAGCAACTCCTGCAGACACAGCCTGCTCGGGGACATCCATCCGAGCGCTGCTGCCACTTGGCACTGATTGTTGGGGGAGCGCTCAGCGGGTACGGTGCTGCACAGCCCACCTGGGGAAAAACAAGCACTGCACAGTATTTGTCACTGGGAGTTCTAGCCAGCATGGAGAAACACAGTGTTATTACTGCTGCAGCACCCAAAATACAGATACTTATGACCTATGAAAAAAATTAACCCTACCCCAGGCAAAACCAGTATAATTATCCCATATATCAATAGACACTGGTCCTTCAGTAAAGTACCTTGGCACTAGAAATCATATCTAACACCTACCCAGAATTAGACTGGTCAAATATACCATGGCTGCTACCATGTCATCACTATTGGACCAGGGCCACATGGAGGAGGCTGAAAACTCTCAGTTCAGTGAAGTACATACTAAACTCACTTGCTATTTTTCTTTTAGTTTTCCAGAAGGCTTTTCATTGCTTCTGCTCCAAACATTGAGTCTGCAGTTCAGGAAGGAAAGATCATTTCCTTAAAATAGGACACAAAACTTAGGTACCAAGGAGCTATGTCATTTAAGAATTTAGAAGAGTGGCATGAAGCAGAATTTTCTTTAGTGCTTGCCCATTACCATACTCAAGTCTACTTCATACTTATTTACTGCCCACTATGAGAACTACTGGTGAGTTCCTAATTCTGCAGATAAATTAGGATATCACAGGGGCAGCATGCTAATTGGTTTCATACCCTCATAAACTGGAGTAATTTCCCAGTAAAACTGTTCAGAGCAAAACCAATGACAAACCTTGCTCACAACATATTAGACTGCAAATTGAGTTACTTCCCTGATATAATTTAAAATTCAGACAAATAAACTTACAAACAAAAGAATTCTGTGAGAAAATAACTTGTTATTTATGAAGACAGTTAAGTGTGCAATTACTTTTTCCCACCGATGGAACAAAATACAAATCAGCCCTGGGATCACCAGACCATCACATGGGTGAGCAGAGCTCACTCACAGATGCTGCAGTAGTGTCATACCAAGGGGAAACAGATGGACTTTAGTCTCTCTAATTCAATAGAAAGAAAGCAGATCTTAACCTGTGCGCGAGAGATTCCTGAGCCATTAAGCTGTGGTTCGAATAGGAAAAACACCCACGGCAACAGTAAACAGAAGTTTACAATTAAAAAGGCCAATTGCAAACTAAGCAGGAACTGCTTTTTCGTAAGAAAGTACACAGAAATACAATGCCAGGGGCCTGCAGCTGCATGCAATCCTGCAGACACCACGTATACAGCCACATTGCCCAGTGCTTCCTTCATAGACGGAACCAAAACATTTCTGTTATGATGTAGAGTTTTGCTGCAGTTTTAAAGCTGTTTCATGCTTTGAAAATATGGTTCCTTTGCCCCATAGGAAGCAGAACTAGAAAAGCACAGAAGTCTTTTGGCCTTCATCAGTTATGAATCACCCATATGTGATAGGATGCTACTGTGTTTCAGCCACAAGGAATCATGTCAATGCACTTTGTACAACAAACTAGACTTACACCCCACGGAGCAGCCTAGGTCATGTTCACCCTCCGTGCACACAGGGACCCTTAAAAGCAGCAAGAATGACACCTGCACTGAAAGTTGGACTTCTCCCTGAAAGACATGCTGAACCAGGATGTGAAGCCATAATAAACTTTTACATATCCATCTTTTATGCATCACATGATTGCCAAAATGCACGTGGTTTCCACGCATGGATTCATCACAGGCATGTTATATTGTGTCTACACTGCTGAATTTAGCAGTTCCATTTGTTCTCCTCTATTAATATTTTTTCATATGACACTTTCCCACTTGGTCTCTAGACGCTGATCTCCCTTTGGAAAACTACATTTTATTGTTTATTAGATTTCCTCCATCAACAATAAAAAGTAAAACCATAGTCTGCCTTCCATCCTGCTCTAGGATGGACCTCACAGAAAGACACAGATACTGGCAGAGCAGACTTTCTACAACAATTGTTTCTAAAGGAAGTTAGAATTACAGGCAATCTTTAGTCATACATCACATACGTTGGTTTTGGAGAAAATAAAAATAAAGGAAGATTCATGAGAAGTTGCATTTTTATTAGTAATTCTACTTTACCACAGTCCCTAACTCAACCCAGGACTGTCCTACACAACCATAGCAGAGACAGTGTGGGAAGGAAGGGAACTGACTGTGCCATTTAGCATTGTATCATGTTAAGTTCTCCTTCCAAGGGCCTCTGCTAAATGGGGGGATAAAATTCTCATCACACCTCTGCTCCTGCTAGTGCAACATCTTTGCCCAGTAGAGCTGTCCTTGCTGGACCTGCCTTTCAATAAAACCAGGAAAATGTTATTCACTGCGAAACAACAATCTTAGCGCCTTCAGCATTGCTAATAACCACCTAAAAAATACACATTTGCTAATTGTCCACCTACCAGAGGGTATTATACGATGATTATACTATGAACACAAGCATCATGAATCACAGACCATGAATGCTAGTCTCAAATTGGTTCCACAGCTTTCCCCCACTCCAATTACCTCCTGCACACCTCCCTTTGCTGCTACAATTCAGTACTGTAGGCAGTATCTTCTACTGCTTGTATTTTGTGTGGGGAAGGAGAAGGAGCTAGTGAAGAGAGTGAAAAAGGGCAAGCTTTCTCTCTGCTAATTAAGTGCACGGGGTGTGCAGTAACAGTAAGGGATGGACATGTGGGTGGAAGGTATGCACTGCCCTCATTTTCCAGATTCTTCCTTTTCTTTGGTTTTGTGTCAGCAATGCTGCATGTACATCAGCTTTTGATTTTTATGTCTTTGTGGCTTAGGGCCATCAGGGTTGCTATATACACACAAACATATGACATAGCTGTTTCACAACAAAGATTCTTGTGCATTAATGCTGCAAAGGATTTGCCATCAGAAAGCATTACTGAAGATGAGGACACCAGTTCTAGAAACAGATTGATACAAAGAAGTGTGATGTAAAACACAAAGAGAAGGAAGAATGGGAACATGAGGAGAAAGGGGATACCAGATTCTTTTGTGGATGTTTATTAAACAAAAGGACTGCTCAGATGTATTTGTCCAAATTGTTTTCTGATGTAACTTCATAGGCTTCAGAGGAGGAGTGAGAATGAAAGTATCTGCTCTTGAAATGTATCATCTGTTCACCAGACTCATGTAGGTGGGCAGGTTACCTTTAAAACGATAAACTAAAAATTTTATAAAAAATGAAACTGCTGGATGCAGCTCACTGAAGATCAGTTTGTCTACATCAATCTTATCTTCTCATAAATGAGTCACTAGAAATGGGACTAGAAACTAATTCCAAAAATTCAGGCATGCTTCTAAAAGACCCTATAAAGTTTATTTAAATAAGTCAGACTTATGCCTGCAGCACAGGGCTGACCTTGCAAATGAGTTAACTTGCCTGTGATGTCACTTATCGTAACAAATAGAAGTGACCAGAACCAGGGAGGGGGAGCCAAGAAGTAGTGAACCCAGTCCCAGACGCACCACCATAGATGTCACCTCTTCTCTTTCGTCTTCATGAGAAAAGGTACACTAGTCACTGGATTCTGCTCATTTTTTCTTTTACTCAGGTTCTCGCCTGACTTCCTAGCCCTGAGAAACCTGACTGAGGCTCACTGAGGAGTATTCAGACGACCAAATAGGCACTATAAGGACTGTCACTACAAATTTGTATTTGTTCAAAAAGTCTGTCTTATAGAAGGAAGACTACAGCAAATGTAACAACTTGGGCTACATAGCCTGAGATTTGGATCGCTTTTTATTTCGTTTCCACATTGCATGTGACAATGAAAGGTTGTGACATTCTAAGTGGTTCCAGACTCCATCAGGCTGTCCACAATGAATTAAAACACAATAAAATCCAGATGCTTTCTCAAGTAAACACTTCCTTTCTCAGCAAAGCGAACCAAATGCAAAGGATACTGCTGAAGGTTTTCTTCTAGCATGTTTATTTTATATAAAGGTCTCTTATACTTCACTGGCACTTAAGTCTTCTCCTTCCAACACAGTAAAGCCCCTGGCACTCTTTTCCTGTGTTCCTGGTGATGGAACCCAAAGCCTTGAGAAAATATCTCAATTACATGGATGATTTTAATTTGCTTGTACATATTTAATGAAGGCTACATCTAAAATAACACTGACAAGTTAAATTGGCTCCTGGAACATAGCTTGCAATGAGCTGAAGTAAAATAAAAATATTATTGCTTAAAAAAAATAAAAATTCAACCCTCAAAGCACAGAATTTGTGTCCCCAACAAGGAACATGTGATTTTTTACAAGTAAAAGAAAAACATACATATTTTTATTAGCAGACTGAAAGAAGCAAAAATTAATAAACCCACAAAAATTACAAAATAAATTCATTGTGTTAAATCATTGTTGTCATCCTCTAAAACCTTGTTCATAACACAAGTAAGGACTTTCAAATTAAGTATTAGTATTACCCCTAAGTAGGACTGTGTTCTTGACAAGCACTTCAAATATGAGATTCTAATTGCAGTGCCTTGCAGTTTCCTTAAAAATCAAAACCTAAACAGTCACCTCCAGGTTCTAGCTCATAGATGCTACCTTCAGTACTTTCTTTTCTTTCTCTCTTTTCTGTTGTGAGGGTACTTCTATTTTCACTGCTCTTTCAGTTCTCCTGGGCTATAATTTAAAAAATAAAAAAGAGGGCGACTATTTGCACAGCCCGTCTCTTTCCATTAAAGCCCAGCAGCACAGCAGACAGACACACGTAGCCTTTAGAAGCAACAACAGGGAATCTGTCAGGAGACAGTGGCTTCATTCCTCTTTGTCGTACATATGGCTTTCTATAGATCCATCCCTGGCCCTCTCTGAGCTTCAGCAGTGGCAACAAGGAAGGCAAGGCCACCAGAGCAAATTTATCCTCAAATACAATTCTTGTAAGGACTGTATAAGGCATTGCTTGATCCAGAAAAAGCTCTGAGAGATTAAATAATTCCATAGCTACTCATCCTCCAATATAAGGATGTATGTTCAAGCTTAAAAGCTTGCCAGGAAGGTTTGTTTTGTTTTGTTTTTTTTCTTTTTGGGTCAGGATCTTTAGTTGATATGTATCAATCTGCCTAAGGGGAAAACCGAACTCCCCTCGTGCCCATACCAAATCCTATCCCTAATCTTGTCATCTTGAAAGCAACAAGAGATTTCAATATAAATTGATAAAAAGTATCCAACTGTATTTAATATAAAGCATGTACTCCTACAACACTCACAGGGTAATCCTGGAAACCAAGTAGAGTTTTCTTTTTTATGGGACATTTTTCCCCTTTGAAGAAAACAAAGGGAAAAAAAAAAAGAGAGAAACAGGAAAACATGAAAACCAGCAATAACAAACAAGTGGAACGAGGTAATCCTTGGCAACAACTGAAATTGTGACTCTAGCCGTTGCTCCATGCTTTAAAATGTTAGAAGAGCTGAAAATATTTTTGCAAGCTAAAACCTGACATCACACTCCCATGCTTTTTTCTGATGTAGCTGCCATTGCTCCTGCTAAAAGTTGATCACTTCCTCACAGTCATCTTACTTTCTCCAGCTTTGGGTGTTGAGACAGGTTCTCTCCTCCCTTCCATCTCTTTGAGGCCACAGTAACTCCACAGACACTGGTGGAAGGATGTTTACCTCTCATGGAGGTAACAGTCCCACTGTCTCTTTAGAGCAAGGAGATTTTCAGATAATTTTAGCTGTTAGACTGTCTTAGTTCTGAGAAAAAGGGTTTGCAGTCTTGCAAACTGTTGAAAACACAGCCTCAACTTATCATAACTTCTGAAAAAGTGATTTGGAAAGCCTTGAAAAAAATCCTTGAAAGGAAAAAAGGGGTGAAACACTCTTTAAAGACAACTTAGATAGAAAGAATATAAATTTCTTCTGACCAGGCCACTTCACAGAGATTTACTTGATAAAAGCAACATGTTGATTTATTCAACTCCTTTCCCCTGCTGCCCAAGCTGTGAAATGCAGGCAGATGATGCAATCCCTCCGAGAGAGAAGGAAAGGGGGGTGGGGGGGGGGGATAAAAGAAGAGAAAAGGAAAAAAAAAGAAGCCAGCAAACAGTCAAGAGACTATTTCACAGTGTAGCATATTGCTGGCATGTCCGAAGTTACGTAAGCTGTTCCTGAATGGACTGCAGGAGCTCCTGAGTACACTGTACTGCAGGCAGGACTGGAACTAGGGTGTTCCAGACCCCTCCGTCCCAGAGCTCAGAGCCCACCCTGACAAGGCTTCCACCCACCTTCAGCCCAGGCAGGAAAAGCAGCCGGAAACAGACTGACAATCTTAAAAACCAAACAAAGCTGTCATCACCATTTGTGTTCATTAAAACCGGAATCAAAGCCAACACTGGTGATTTCTCCTAACTAAAGATTAGCAGAAAGTCTTTTGTTCCAATATCTGAATGCATCAAACGTGCTTGCCCTTTCCAAACAAAACACAAAAAAAACCCAAGCAGAGGCAGGAATCATAGCCTCTTCTCAAACTGTGAGTGCTCTTTACAATTTCAGTATACTATGTGTTCACGATTAAATCACTGAAATTTACTTGAACTCAAGCTCATTCTTTCTATTTATAAATGAGATATTAATTATACAGCATTAATCTGCACACAAAATACCATGAAATAAGTTGACAAAATTAAAGCATTAAATGACTTTATAACACGATGGGTTCATTTTTTCAGTGTAAGAAATTATTTTAATATAACATATGTATCTATTATCTACACATACGTGACATGAATTTCCCTGCAGAGTCTGGAAAGGCTTGCTTTATTTCAGTGTGGCTTTGAATTTGACAATATCTAGGGTATTGCTAAATTCCCCCGCTTCCCCCATTCTCATTGTATTGCAACATGAGTCTCATGATATTTAGCCTTTTGGAAAAATTCGCTGTGTTCTGCTTTGAAAGAAACAGCTTAGGACACTGAGTTTTCATTTATACAATTTTAAATAAAAGCTACATTAGTTTTTTATCCCTAGAGATTTACTTAAAATGTGTAGTAGTTTAATCCTTTAAAAACCAGAAGATAAACAGGGGGAAAAAAATCAACCTCCATTTAAAAAAAACACATGAAGTTCTCTATAGTACAAAAATAATTAAGATTCAGATCATTCAGTTATTTCCAATTTCAAGACAAGTGCATTTATTTTAAAACGAGAGTGTCTTCCTAGGTTTCATCTTGCCTGTCACAGCCGATTAGTCAAGGAAAACGAGACACAAGGGCAGTGCATCATGAAAAATCAAGGGATGGCTATAACAGTATATACACAGTAACACAATAGCATAGAGATCTCAAATCATTCCTTCTCGCAGCTTCATACACTCATACAATCTTCCCACTTGCTGGATATCTGAGCTGTACTGAGCAATGGCTAGATGCACAATACGGCAGCCTGCAGCGGAACGCGAAGAAGAACTTGGTCAGATGAAAAAGCAAAGGAAAATAAGGTAGAGGGAGCATAGTGCTCAGTGATGTTCTTGCCTTAGAGCTTCATGCCAAAAGATCATGACCAAACACATAGGTATGTCCTAGGTCATCTGAAAATACAGTTTAATGCCAGCCATGGACAAACACTTTGTTTTAGCGTGTATCTTCTGACAGAAGAGACAGCCCAGAACCCTCAAAGGTCAAATCAGCACAGGAGGTGACTCAGGAGAGCACCGGTACAGATGTTCAAATTTTACTGACTGCTTCAGTCCACCCCAAGCGTCCCCATCATAACTACCTCTTAAAAATATTTATAATGCATGCCAAAAAACTTGCACTGATGAAACACCAGCTGAAGTCATCAGATCTAACTTTGCTGAATGTGTAAACACAGTAGGCTTCAGATCTACTCTCTGAACAGACCCAATGACCAACATCCAGGCAGTCTGACTGGTAGGTGGCCCAAGTATCTCAAGGAACACCATTTGTGTTGTACCCTTTTCAAGAGGAATCAAATCAACAAACAAAATAAGTAATGGTTCCTCAAGAGAAAGCATGGTAGTGGCTGGACAGGGGGATTGTGGCTGCTCTACCTGTACTTGATTTGGGCTCTGTATTCCATCAGCAGTGCTGTTTAGACATTTCCTAACCCTTTTTGAAAGTAGTACAACCAGAACAACTAACCAGAACTGAACAGTCAGACCTGAAAGCCTATGCCTAGACTTCTGAAACACTTTTCAGATCTGGAAAGACCAGCCCTGCTCTGAATCCATCTCTAGACATGGCATAAACACTGTAAAATGCTTGCTACCACCCTGTGACAGAAGCATTCATCATATCATCACTTGCAGCAATTCCAAAAGTCTTTGGCACTGAAATGGCAGACACAACCTTAACTGACCCTGGCCTGACCTCTGCTACCTCTGACAGCACCAGGAATAGAACAGCTTTTGGTTGGTGCACTGTCTGACTTGAAAACTTGAAGGAGGAGTTCTGTTCCTCTGCAAAGTCAGAGGGCAGAGGGCACTGCGCACCCAGCCCCAGCCTGCCAGCAGTCAGGAAGCTGATGATAGTGGCAAGGACCTCTGAAAAGGAGATGTTGGCTATACACTTGCTTACCCTCTCCTTGGAGGATAACTAAGCCCCTCTCCCTGTTACCTATGTGTCTGAGCTAACTGTGTCACAAAACAGTGAGCAAACATCTCTGAGATGGACCATATCTTATCACTCAGAATGAGCACTATTACAAGCCTGAGTATTTCAGGCTCTCTCAAAACCCTTGTCAAAACTTAATAATGCCCAAATCAAAAGCCTTGTGTTGTTCCTCACCTTAGGTTAAGACCTCTCCTACTTCTCAATCATATTAAGACCAATTCTGATTTAAGCCTCCCCAAACACTGACTGCAACCCATATACCAGAAGGTAGCTTCAAGTCAGAATACACTGCAGTCCTTTGGCAGTTCTGAGAACTTTACATTGTACTAGGCTGACGTCTACAGCTGCCCTCAGGAACCTCCGCATGCTCAGCAGGACAAATAAATCTGCCACTGACTGCATTGCTGCCACCAAGGTGTCACTGATGAACAAACAGATATTTGGCCTCAAATGTCCTGCCTCTCCCCCTCCCCTTATACCTTTCTAAAGTAGGATATGTAGGATAGTTCCCACCTATTATAGGATACTGTCTGAGGCTGTTAGTGAATGTTATTAATAACAGGAATAAGGGGGGAAAAAAAAGGAATTAAAAGTGGTCAGAACAAAAGAGTTGCTTGACATTGCATGCCAAACCAAAGAAGAGAGACTTAAATAAGTTAAATCCAGAATCACTTCTGCTGGTCTTTTGCAGGCCTACCACTCTCAAAGGTATACAACAAACAGCACTGCAGAATACTTAGACTAAAAAATTAAAATAGACTTACAGACCTGCAAAACTTGGATCCATGCATTTCTCCATGTTTTTTAGACTCCCAGTCTGAGATTTAACCTTAAGTCTTACTTAATAAACGAAGGACCAAATATTTAACATTTTTATTTTGCAACAACAGCCTCAGAAATATAGATGGACCAAGGGTGGTGAACAGTGTGGCTGTTGAGCCCCAGTCTCCCAGTGCCTTGGAGACTGGGACACCCTTGAATAGGCACTGTTAGACGTGGACAAAGTCCCAGTACTGATGCGACACTCGCAGGTAGTGTAGTTCAAACCAACATGTCTCCACAGCTGAGAAAAATAGCTCATTGCCAAGGATTTACATAACAGGTGTAAACAGCCGAGGAAATACTCTGGCAAGCCTACCGACTCAGCCCAAAACCCATCACCAAGACAATAAAAACAAAGAAAATAAATAGGGAAAAAAAATCCAGCAATTCTACAAACACACTGACTGCAATGTTAAACAAACATCCCAAATTACCTTGCGAATTGCTAAGTCCTGTACTACTAGGTTTCCTCCTGCACAGTGTCAGTACTGCAACCTCAGGTCTGGTTAGGATCACTGCTGTGAAAAATAAAACTTGTGGGATAGGCCACACAGTTTCTTCGAACAATAAATTATCTTTGGACTGGTTTGAACAGCATTAAAAGTGCATACACAATCCAACAGGGAAATTTCTGCCTCTCTCAAAAGTCAATGACAAAAATGTCACTTGTGTAGGCACCATCAGGGTTTAACCATGACCTTACGTTATGCTTGTTAAAATGTTAAAAATATGGATCTTGGATAAAGCAAGCAATACATGCATCAACAAGACAAAAAACATCCTCAGTTTGGGAAAACTGTCCTTTGGAAACTTCAATATTTGCACATTGAAATGATGTTGTGCTCTATTCCCAAAACTGACTTTGTACCAGTCATTGCAGTTTTCTACGTATCAATGACCACAGCAGTAACAGAGAGGCAAAACCATCCCCACAAGCACTTTGTTTTTAAACCTCATCCAAACTGAGTGGAGAGGAAAACTTATATCCAGAGCTATAATATGATATCATTAAGTGTTGACACTGAGTTCAATGACCAGCAAAACTTTTCCACTTCCACTGAATTCTTTTTCTTTCCTTTTGTTTTACAGTCTGCTGGAACTGTGATAGTCCACATCTGCTTAGTGTCTGGTTCAAGGCAGACACCAAATAGAAAAGCCCATGTTTGGCATGAAAGAGGCAGGCATTCACTGCACAGGGCAGAAGAGCCATTTAATGCTTTTCTGCACAGCAGCAGCAGGGCGTGCATGTGGGGTAGGAGTGGGGAGAGGAAGTGTGCTGCAATTTTGGGGACACTGTTCTGCTTTCTGAACCCCAAACAGTTCAAATTTAGTTTTTCTGATCCTTCCTTTCTCTGAACAGAGACTGTGTCTAATATAAACAATGAGATACACAATAAAGATCCAGCTGTTTCAAATGTTTCCAGCAGCAAATGCATAACATGTATATAGGGAAAGCATGAAATGAGTTCTCCAGAGACAGCTTCATCATACATAACAGCCCAGAAGACCCCTCAGTGCCACGAACTAGAGACAGGAAGAAAAACAGCAGTGATATGTAGACAAGGCACTGGCAAACAATGGAATTAACCATCCTATAGGCATGCTATTATAGAGGGACATCCAGCAATGGTGAAGTAATGAATACATCCGTGGAAAAATAAACGGAAGTCAAAGGAGGCTACAAATGAGGACAGAAACTATGCTTCCCATTAAAAACAGTGAGAAAAGCAGTGTTAAGTGGTATTTCTGAAGTGTCCATATCTCCTACATTATCAACACATGCTCCTTAAGCATCACTGTATAAGTTTATTTGTTGCAACAATAGATGAGTAATTACTTAATGCTGTAATGGATTGTATTCAATTTCATTGAAATGTGATGAGTCTAACAGCAACCTGGCATGTAGAAAAAGCATTAAAAAATCCAACATAATTAGCCTTATTGCTGGAATAAGGCATCAGAAACAAAGGCAACCTCCTCCTTAAACATGGGCACAAATTACCCCCTGAACACAAGCACGTGCTATACATGTGAAGGTGGAAAAAAAAGATATTTTAGTGACTGTTCCTGTAAGAAGACGATGTACAACTGAAAAAACTGAGGGAAAAAAAAAAAAAAACAAACAAGCCAAAGCAAGCCCCAGAGAGGCAGACGAGCAGAGGGAGCATGGCATGACTAAGCACTGGGCTCACCTACCCCACCCCCTCAAGCAGCATTTTGTTTTCCATAAAAAAGGTAAATAGCACCTATTTTGTGGATTCCGTCCCATTCTCTCCCCCCCCACCTCCCCCGCCCTCCCCTCTTAGTGCAGCAATACAGGATTCTGCATTTTCTTTGTTGACATGCACATGCAGGGCAGTGGCACAGATATACAACTCACACCATCATTTGCTTATCCTCATTAGTACAGCCTGCTGTGCCTTGAAATTTTGCTCAATTGTTTGAGGCCAAGAAGAAAAATTATATTATTTGGTAAATGCAGACAAGATGCTCAGCCATTTGAAAATGACAATCAACTGAAAATGTTTCATAGCCATTATGCTAATGACTTGTTAGTGTCAGGGGCAACCTCCGATGTCGAAAATGTAGGTCCTGCATTAAAAAACCAAATGCAGCTGCATAATTCCTAATGTGCTTAGAAATGGAACTCATGATTTTAACACTTCCACTGAAACCGTTTTCCCCTAGGATGCGATTACAGGCACTTGAGGAACAAATATGTGGTCTTAAGACGTAACATCTCTTAAACCTGTCTACTGCTTTACAATGAAACACATCGCACTGTATTCACAATTCTCCATTGTACCTGCTCACTGTGATCCCGTTAACGTCACCTTCCTCACAAAAAACAGACAATAAAATGAATTGCAAGAACAAAAAAATCCTGTTACAAAAGAAGTGCATTTATAAGAAAATTCAATATTCTGCCCATGAAGACAAGAACTGGGTCAGAGTTTCTCCCAAAGATATACTTGTCAAAGCTATGTTACAAATATACAGCTATAAAATGAATTAAGCAATCAAAAGAGACAAGATCTAAACTTTGTTACCCTTGTTTCACTCTACAGTGGAGAGAATAATGAAGGAAGAGACAGATGCTATTGAATAAGGGACGCGTCATCTTCTCCCGCATTATTCTTCATCATGACATACCACGAGCAGAGATTAAATAGAAGCCCAGATAAGTTCAAATGATACAGCTATCAAACTCAGGTGTTTCTAACAGGCCCTTCACATGGGTACTTGGACTATTAAAAAGAGGTAATGCAAAGACTGTAAAATGGATGAGAGAAGAGAGACAAAGAAAAGGAGCTAATCTGAATCTCTCAATATGAAACCACAGGGAAACGAGGACAGAAAGGAAGAGGCAACACTGTGTTTAATTTTTTCTTCTCCCAGTCAGCAATGCACATAAGAACCAATTTATCTCTCCTTTATATTGATGTAAATGATAAGGTACTCCACAGAAAACCATAAAGTTACACCAATATAAATGAAAGAGAATTTTAAGTGGTCTTAGATTACTTCCCAGTTACGTTCTTGCTGAAATGAAAGGGGCTTTTGTGCACAGGGGTGGAGAAAACTTGGCTTTATTAACACTCCTGTCCAGACATAATCCAAGAGGCCTCCACACCATGAAGCAGGAAGAAAGCTGGACTATCACCCTATTGGTGCCTTCCCTGACAGCAAACATATCCTCCAAGTATAACCCTTACTAGACATCTGAGAACCCACCAAGATGCAGACCATGCCCAACACTTCCTAAAGACAGAAATCCACAGGGAAGCAGTCTTCACTATTGCAAGGGCTGCTGACTGTGGATCCACGTGTCCTTTTAAAGGGAATGGTGTACGAGCCCATCCAGGGACACTGTTCTTCCTGTCCCGGTCACTCTTCATTACTGCTCCCAGTCACAGGCAGTGAAAGAAGGGGATGCCTCTGAGATCCTGGACACCAGCAGAAAATTAACAACAGCCTGGTGTTTAATAGCAACCCTGATTGTAATTACAGCATTTGGTTCTTTCTCTGTGAAATGGGATTTCTTTAGGATAAAAATTATAAAGTATTGAGTTTGTTATAGAACCACCACAGTTATATAAACAATAGGATAATACAATCAAGCAGTAAAGCTAATAGTGCCTTCCAGGCACAGATCTGAAGTTTAATGACTCAAACCTGGCAGCACCCTGGGAGACTTGAAAAGAAGAGGTTTTCCTAGCTATTAGAAGCGGGCAAATGAGTATACACAGGCAGATTAAATCATGATCCCTTCAAAGGCAAGAGAAGAACCTGTGGCTTAGTGGGTAAACTCACAAATTTCAGACCCACAGCTACATGCTGCCCTTCTCAGTAGAATCATTTTATCAAGGAGACTGTATTACTGGGCATCTTTATCTGTGCCACACAGAAAAGTTATAGAAGTATAAAACAGAGAGCTGAGTTAGTTAAAGATACTCCACTAGGACTCCTGGACTAAAATGATACTTCTTAATTTACTTTAGTCATTCTAAGACATACAAGCTCTCTCAAATAGTCATCATTGCACTGGAATAAAAGCATTTATGCAAGGAATGATGTTTCTAACCCTCCTGCTATAATTATGCAAGTGTGACTTAGGCAAAATTTCCCTATATGAACAAGCTCCTACTGCCTCTGGTAACAAATTTAAGGAATTGAATAAATACAAATTAAATTAATTTCCAGGCAAATTAACGTTTTAGCAGAGGGGCCCAAGTGTTAAATGTCTGCCATTGTTGTATTGCTCTTCCTTGATAAGTATATATTATATATATGATGAAAAAATCCACTGACACAACAAACTTTTACCTGCACTTGCTGGGAGCCGAAGCAGGTTAAACTCATGGGACACCTTGCTTGTCCTTGGGATTCAATAACACTGCTGTCATAAGCTGAGCTGCTCCACAGTGAAATGACAGGAACTCATTTCCAATCCTGTTACACATACTAGGTCCATAATGCCTTGCTTCAGCTGCGGCTCCATTTAAACTCTTCTATTTGTAGGTACCACGCTTTAACTTGAGGTGCAGCAAGTCCATCACGTGCGGGGCCATCTGACAGGGAGTTTTTGTGCTTTCTGCGTGTAGGTGGAAGACGTGGTAGGACATGCTACTAATAGTCTCATAGAATTACAGAATCATTTAGGTCTCAATGCATGTCACCACAATGAGCCAAATTCAACAAAAAGAAAAGAAGAAAAGACTTTTCTGAAGTTATTTACATCTGATGCACTTATAATCTCCCACAGCAGTTCAAAAACTATGTTTTACAGCGTGAAAAAAGAAATGGTGAGGGGGGTTTCTGGGCTATCCCACGCCAATGATGTAGGTTGGGGTTTGCAGGGCTGGATTAGATGCTTCCTCCTCCCTGTCCAAAGCCACAGCAGTCTCACTGACAGTGTGCAATGGCCGGGAGACAACTACATGGACAGGAATCCCTAGAAACATTCAAGGTCAGGCTGGATGAGGCCGTGGGCACCCCGACCTAGCCTCACTTTAGGTAGGGTGGAACTAGATGACCTCTAAAAGTCCCTTCTAACTCTAACTATTCTATGGAGGCCAGAGAGGATCTGCAGCTCCCTGTCATCATGGGGGGCACACTACAATACGCCACACCACATCATTGTCACTGATACTCACACCAAATGGCCTCATGACAGCTTCAGGGAAGGGCAGCTGTGCTCTTGGGGAAAACCAGATCACAGTGCACAAAGCCAACAACAGCGTGGGGTGCCCACTTTGATCCTACTTGTTCATGTCCTGCTACTTCCTTACCAAACTTCTCTGTCCAGTGGACTGCAGGATAGGCAGAGCCAGACATTACTAGGGGAGAGGGGGAGGTAAAATTTACAGCATTTTTAGCTCTTTTTGGCTGTTAATTATCCTTTATGCATAACGGCAATATCTGCTGTAAAGAACTACACATGGGCCCAAACATCACATCACATTCACCTCAGCCATAGATTTGCAGGTCCAAGTCTCCTGTTGCTGGGTTGAAGCCATTTAAATCTTCCAATACCAAGGGACTCAGTGACAATTTACAGAAAAAGCAAAATCAGATCTTAGAGAGAAGGATCGATGTGAAGCATTGCAAGTACAAGAAATGCATCTCAGCAGATGTGTGAAACAAATTCTTGTGCTTTGTTACCAAATGAGAAGAGGTTTGGTGGGCTCCTACAGGAAGGACTTGGCTTGCAGGCAGCTGGGCATGGCACCACAACCCTGTACCGTGCCTTGGGCCACCAAAGCAGTTTACACTCTGTCTCAGTGTTTCCCAGTCAGCAGGGAGGGAGGGTGCGCAGGGAAAGAGGAGTTATAAACTCACTTTCGTGGACCAGGAAGATGTAATGTGTGGGTCAATATGGGGCACAATCGGTTTCCTTTCCCTGAAGCAGATCTCTGCTTTCAAGCACCAGTGAAACACTAATAAGCAAAATACAGCATCTATAAGTAGCCGGTAGCAGCATCACCCCTTCTGTGGGTACAGTCCTGAAGGAAGGTGGCTAAGGGTCACTCTTAACCCAGGAAATCTGCTGGCATCACAGTCGGTCAGGCAGCTGCTGAAGTCAGAAGGGCAGACTCAGCCTGCCTGCTCCCACTCCATTGCATCTTGCATCCCGTTTACTTAGAGATGATGCAGGAGCCAGGAGCTACGCCCTTGGTACCACAGGAATTGATCTCAGGAGGCTGAATCCCACCACTTGGCATAGCTGCTTGTGTCAGGAAGCTCAAGAGCTGATTTTGGCATGAGTGTGCACAGACCCCAGCACAGCCCACACAGGAAGGATCAGGAATTTGAGCTGTGTGTGTTACCTGGCATCTTGGTCTTCAGCAAGTAGACCCGCTGTCCACCTCAGAACACATGGGATGGTAAGGCAAGGACTCGGACTTCAGGAGTCCTGGGATTCTGACACAAGAGCCTTTTCCTTCACCACCCACCCAAGCTCAGAGCCAACACAGTGGGAGGAACAACTACAGGGAAGACAGAGCAAAGCCCACAGCCAAACAGCTGCCAACAGGGACTTTGAAACAAAAAGATTCAATATATTAAAATTACTAAGAAAACACACCTGTAACCTCTAGCCTTTGTGAAATCAGAGATGAGTAATCATACAGACTGTTGACTACTACTTACAAAGCCATAGCAGAAACTCATTAATGCAGTTAGAAAATTTCTATTCTTAGCATGCATTTGGATGCTCCTCTCTTATGCACATAGATTTGGTTGGGAAAGTTAAATAAAATCCATTTCCTTATATAGCAGAAACCATCTAGACTACAAGCATCCCATGCCAGAAGGATTTGCAGCCTAAAAATTACATTATAATGACAATTCAGACATTAATTCTTTGTTTAAGCCTAGAGGATTAAGTAATTCTTAAAACACAATTCTTTTAATAAAAGTAATAATGAAAAATAAATCCATGTATATATAGAAAAGAATTATGGAAAAGTCTCTCTTTAGGAGGGAGAAAAAGAGTTGAACAGACTTTACTGAGAACTTACAGTGTCTTGTAGTTTGTGTTGCGTGTTTCTACTACTTTTGTTTAAGATAATCTTAGAGAAGAGTGTAGACTTTTTTTGCTCTTTTCCCTACTACTGTGCACAGTTCAGAAAAGTCTACATATAGGTATATTTTGGTATATAAAAGCCCACTTAGAAAAAGAAACAAACAACAGCTAGAATTCAAAAACAAACCCAGTAAATTTTCTAGACATGCAGTTGAGTGTGGAAGGTTATACTTTCTAAAATACCAGGAAACAGAATTACAGTAATGTTCTTCTACGGGATGTACCTACTTAAGTTCAAGTGTCAGTAAACAGAGGGAGCAAACACCCTAATTAATCTGCAGGCTAGAGTCCCCACCCATTACCCACTGACTACTTAGAGCTCTTTTTCTCCCTAACATCGATATAACCGATGAAGAGCAACAGTCTGATGAGCAAAGGCTGACCTGGCAAAGCTGGAGGCACAGCAATCTGAAGAGGTGCTCTTTCCTTCTACAACACCTTTATCCAAAAAACAAAAGCTCCTTCCAGAAGCAACTTCTGCAGACTCTTTTAAAGAGGAGGAATCATAAAGACACTGAAAGGTTAAACCAGCTGCTCACATTTTTACACTGACTGAGTAGCAATCTGAAGCTTCATGGTTTCTCTTCTAGTCACCCTACTTGCTGGCTTACTCAGTATGCCAGGATTCTCACAGGTACTGACTCGTATATGTGCACCAATAATAGATCAACACTGCACAAAAATGTAAAAAAAATTATAATCAAACTAAACATGAGCCCAGGAATAGCATCTCCACATAGACAAATGCATCCTGCATTTTATTCTGGGCACAGGAAAGTAATTTTAAACAGTTCTGCTAAAGATGTAGAATCCACACATACAGTTCCTGTGATAATCCTGACCCAGTGCATACACAAACCTCTACAGATCCATGCGATCACCACCAGTGCCTGTGGTTCTAAACACACTCATACTGGGAGCCCAGGTCCATGATGACCACAGGGCATAGACCAAAGTATTCTCTTCTGGCACACTATCATAGCAGTCACAAAAGGTGCAGAAGAATCCCTTGTTTGCAGGCTAGCTTAGCAACCTTTTGCTGGCAGGGATCAACTACACAGCATCACGCTCTGTGATGGAGTTTCTCCAGTTGCCCCTGTTTAGGACAGGGTCTTCTTACATCAGGTATTTTTTGTGCCCAGGGGCATGCATGGGGAAGACAGTAAAAAGAAATGTTGTCCACGCTTTACATCAGAAGAGACATAAAGCTGGTGCTGTGGTATTCAAGAAATTCATCCTAAAATCTCTTCCTAATTGTTTTAAGAGGCTGCAAATCCATAGCAGGAGAGAAGGAGCCCTGGAGGACAAAGCAGGTGAGAGCACTGGAGCTGAAAGCACTGTTACATGCTAGCACCTGCCCACATGAGGGTGGAGAAAAATGGCCGGCAGGCACTGCTAAAACCCTCCATGTCCATCTGGCAATCACACAGGCAATCACTTTTTTATCACTGAGTATAAAAGTAGTGTAGCAGGCCCAGGAAATCATCCACAGAGCATAAAGTCAAACCACCAACACTGGCCAGCAGCACAAGATGCTAAACAGAGCTCAGACTAAATGAAAACAGAGTTCAGCCACATAACCTTCTGTAATGCTTGAGGAAAGCACATGAGAACTTTAAAGGTAATTTAGGGGGGATTAAAATTATTTTTAGTAATTTTCATTAAAAAAGCCTTAGAGTTAAAAATTAGGTGTCAGAGTTCAAACCCAGCCCTTCAGTCTTATCACAGTGTATGTTAAATATATGATAAAAAAATCCAGCTAGTTCATTATCCCTAATAGAATCTGTGAGTTTCTAAAACTGACATTTCTGTCGACATCTGAATTGGTCACTGGAGGTGGTAAATAAGATGATTTGCCACAGATGCGAGGAACCGAATCCCAGAGCTGTGCAGGGAACAAATGAGAGCTCTGTTTGAGCCACAGCAGAGCCTTCTTTCCTCCCCGTTTGAGGCCGAATGCACCCACAAACAGCTGCAATAAAGCCATCGCATCAGTTACGGCCCTACCGCTGCTGGGGAACTGCACAAAGTTGCATTTACATGTAAAAAATGATTGATTTTAGCTGCCCTCCATATCCATGCTCCACACAATTCCCCTGCACGCTATACCATCTGCTTAATTCTCCCAGGTTGGCTGTGGCATACCGTGACATACAAAAATCAATCAAAATCACTCGATACGTCAGCAACCAAGGAAGAGGGGCTGCACGTCTGATCTCACCACTTGTTTTGTGGAGTACTTTTGCTGCCTGCCGAGCTAGCACGGAGACAGTACATTTCTCCTCTTTCCAACAACGTGATCTTATCTCACGCAGCTGGCCTGCACTCTGCACTTTCATTTTTATTGTGTGGGTTCTCAAACTCTGATGCAAATAGTCTGCTGAACATCCTCCCTCCACGGCATGTAGAGGTTTTTTTTTCCCTCTTCAACCTCCTTCCACGCGGCGCGCTTCAGCGTCAGGCTGGCTCCGGCCAGCTCCCATTGTTCACATTGTTATTTTCATGTCAAGGGCGTGAGAGGAATTTTTTTTTTTTTNGAACAACCATTTAAAGCCTAGGCCTTGAAAATACACTTGCCATTCGCAGGAAAACAGTTACTGGATTCTCTGCAAGGCCAAAGGTGAGGGACAGAGCCACGCAGTTAAAAAAAGTGAATGCTGATACAAATGAAAAGCTGAACCAAAGAAGGAAGCCATTTGCAGAAGAAAATGAAAACACCAAAAGTTTAATTTGTTCTGCAGTGGCCTACATAGAAGGTGAACTGCCACAGCAGATTAGATGAGTGGTCCACTGGGGCTGCCGTGCCAGCACCGCCGTAGCTATCTCTAAAAGCGCGAGAGAAATGATGCGTGTGACCTGGAGTGACAAACGGGAAGAGGTAAGTACCCAGCTAATTGTGCATGGCTGTGCATGAGCTCTACTGAAGGCTCCTTCCCAATACCTGCTTGTGAGCAATACCATCACTTATTCCTTCAGGTACTATAATATAAATGCTGCATTGTGCTGCAAAATTGCCAATATTTCGATGGTAAGTCCACGGCATTTATTTCATGTGCCTCCACCTCTTGCAACTGCAGGATGCAGCAGCTGACAAGGTGTTGGGAAAGGAAGTATATCCTTTGATTAGCTCTACATTTACTATACTAACTTTACAGTAAGGAGTGTAAAGGGGCTTCATTCAAGAAGAAAACCAGAAACGAAATGAAAATGTTTTACTATTTCCTTCACAGGTTTTGGGGTTTTTCAAATATTTTTAGATATGATCTCCTTCACAGTTCAGAAAGCCTCAGGCCTGTCTCCTGTAACCTTGCTTCAAAATCTCTTACACACTGATCCTGCCTCCTCCTGTGACCGCTTTTATCACATCTTTTCCAACTGCTGCCACTGAAGGAGATGGCAACTTTCACACGATATTCCTGCCTGCCCTCAATTCTATGCCACGTAGGTTTACACATTCTAGCTGAATTTTAATCCCCTCTTTAATATAACTGAGTCTCCTAGCAACTTCGATGGCTATTGTGGTGTCCCTAAATACCCCCACCAGGTTACTCATGAGAAACTCTTAAGTTTGAAAGAAGGAAACCCTTGAGAATTCATGGAAACCTCTGGACATTGGTAGGGTTTTCAGCTAATATGGAATCTCCTACTTCTCTCTGTACCTTCAGTGTTCCTCATGCTCAGAGAACCAGTTCCCAATTTACTTTCTTCTGCCTCTTAGAAATCCTTCAAATCCTTACAATGCTCTTGGTTCAAGTAGCAGGTCCCTCTTAATTTTTCTCTGCTCTGAGTTGCCGCCAGTCATCATTTGTTTATTCTGTGGCTTCAGAACATGCCCCTTGTTTGGAATAGCAGATACCTGCACTTCCAAATCTTACCTCATCAGTTCAGGATAGGCTCCTTGCCTAGTAGCTCTGTATTTGCTTTCAAAGTTTTTATCAAAGAGGTACACTAAAAAGGTCTTAAAAGATAGAGGCACTTGGCCAGGAACTGGTTCTCCAGGACCCTACACCGGCCTTTCATCTCCCTAATTATGCTCTGAGTGACTCAGCAAGCAGTCAATCACAGGCACTACAACAACAACAACTTCCCCTCATCACAAACAGATAGTTATAACTGGCTAAAATACAACAGTTATTCATAAAGCTGTCTGGTCCTTTAAAGAAACCAAGAAGTCTATTTCTTACACACTTGGGATATCATCCTGCATCTGAAGAAGCCTGCTGAGACCCCTCTGGACTTCACCAGGACTGGGGTGAAGCCCATAATTCATTATTTTTGTGACTCCACACTATTTATTCAAAAAGCCTTTGATGTTTACTGGTATCTTTTAGTCTTGGTAATTGTTTGAACTTCGGGTTCTCAGGAGGCTTTAAACATCCCCCCTTAGATACTTCGGTTTCTGTTAAAGAGACACAGATAATTTAAATATTTATTTACAAAAGTCAGCTCTCCTTTCTTGTACCAAGCAGCTACTGATATGGTACTTAGAGTTTTAGCTCATTTTGAGCAACCTCAGGTTTCCATCGTGGTCTTCTGCATATTTCTAGTCAGATTCCATCGTGCCACTACGGATGGTCATGGAAGGCCATACTATCGACCTTTCTCACCTCCGTTGGCAACATATGCATCTAAACTACTCACCCCTTTCTAAAACAGAAGCTTTCTGCATGCTCTTCCCTCACCACAGCCAGCAAACCTTCCTCTTCCACTCATGTTGCACACATCCTCACAAATGTTTTCTGGATGGCAGCCTACAGAATTATGGCAATGGTACAAGGGCTGGCAGCAGAAGTCAACACCAGCTCTGACAGGGTACAATGAGTAGATGGGTCCCAGCTGTGCTCACAGTGGCCACCTTAGACAAACAAGCAGCCTTTATTTCACCCTTCCAGGGCTCAGCCCTTCCAGGTGGGAGGGATTGGAATGCTAGGTACCTCCTCACTAGCACAGGGTTGGGAAGGTAAGTTTGGCATGACTGTTGGGTAAGCCAGATGTGAGGCAGACAATGACTGCTCCTTCCTCAGAGGAGCTACCCACCATCAGTGTGCAGTCACAGCCATTGCTACAGTCATGTCTGTCAGGGAAGCTTCCCTGCCTATCCCATCCTCTCACTCCACAGAGAGCATATGGAAATTATGCCATTTGCCCCCAGAAGCGTAGAGGAGTCAACACATGTGCACAAGTGCATGCAGGAATCCAACATGGAGCTATCAATGCTCTCTCCTAAAACCTTCCCTCATGCTGGGGAGAGGATGACCAAGAGACTGACTGTAGGAGAGGAGCAGTAGATCTTGGCAAAGTGCTTTGCTACTGGCCTGTTATTAAAAATAAGACCAGCAACATTATACAGGAAATTGAATTCCCCCAAATTTTGAAGACTTTATCTGAAGTGGGAAGAGATCAGGTCATCTCCCTCAAGAAAGTATGTGCTACACAGCCTTTGAGTGAGATGTACCAAGACAGCTACGGAGGCACCTCACTTTAAACAAAGACGAAAACCCCTTGGTTTGTTCTTCTAGTCATCAGCCTTCTAAGCACCAATACTTTCGTCTTGGGCTTTGATTAGTAAACCATTGCTTTATTTTACTGCTAAGACTGCCCAGCTCTGTGGAATAAGATGAATTATGTTAGAAAAACAATAAGAGAAGAAGACAGATAAAGTGCTGAACAATGTGCAAACCAGAAATATGCTGCAGGAGCTTAGAGGGCAGGAATATGGAAGGGCAGGTGGAGCAGGATGCTTACCCTTTACTGTAAGAATACAAATCTCATCTAACCTGTGCCTCCTCTGCACATCCTTCCACAGCAGCTACTGGGGCACAGGCACAGAGCTTATAACGGACATCTCCACACTCCTTCCTTCATGGCACTTGCCACAGCACTGGCAGAGGCAAGCCGGGACATCAGCTCACTTACAAACCTTAAAGAGGAATAGATACATTTTGGCAGGCATCAAACAAGCTTTCCTTCATGCACCTTGTCTAGGTGACACATTTCTCTGATGGAAGGATGTCAGGGACACCAACTCTCTCCCACACCCTGAACATGTCCAGAGGAGGTGCAGGACTCTCCCACCCTACCCCGTTTTAATAAACTTTGCTGCTTCTTTTAGCCCTGTGCTCTGTTGTGCTCATAAAATTCAGTTATGGCCACTACTGAAGCGTTTGTAATGACTTAATAGTAATTAGCCACACTAGCAATGGGTATAGGTCCCCAGAGTACTCTCATTTTTCTTCCTTTTGGACATTTTGGACACTCACTGAGTAACAGTTATTTCTCAATAAAGCTGGACCTAATCTTTCCTGCACTTTAACTCATGTCCCTGAATTTTGAGCATGCAATTGATAAAACTGGAGGGAAAAAACACCAAAAGAAACCAAACAGGAAAAGGTCTGAAAGAAATAAAAATAAACAGAAAAGAGCACTGGATTACATTTTCAAAAGTGCTACTAAATACTTCTTGGATTTGTCAGCCCTCTAAAATGACTTGGGCTAAAAAATTTGCATTCTTTTTATTCCACTGAGGAATTGTGCCCTTGACTGCTCTCTTATGTATTTGTTTTTTGGTGAGGATTACGCGAAGAATTAGACAAATTTATGAACTACCCAGAGAACCCAATCATTTACTCACAAGCAATATAAAGAATACATGCAATCAATCTGATACACTCACTGCAGACCTATTCCTTATGGTCCTTCCTATACTTCTTGGGAGGCCTAATTGGCAAAGGTTCCCCAGTGAGCTAGAAAGAGAGAAAACTGAGGATAGAGTGGGGAGCACCGCCCGATGCTTTGGAGGCAACCACTCTATTTCCTTGGAGGACTGGGTTTCTGACCCTCAAAAGACGTAAGAGGGGAGAATGTTAAGAAAAGTGAGGAATGGGAGTGGACCTGACCTGCTGGATTAGGAATTTCCCACGGGAAGCCAACAAACTCCCTGCAGAGGATTTGTGATTTCTCCCTGTCCTCTCAGGTAACACAGTGCTACCAGAGGCATAGTCATGCCTCTCATTAATGTTCTTCGATACGGAAGACTTGCATTCTCAAACTCTGCGTTTTACTAGGTGCAGAGGACAAAGCATGTTTTGGGCCAAATAATGACTTGATTTGAAAGGGTTAAGTTTAACAGATGCCAATGTAATTCTTTAAAATCACATCCAAGCCTTAATTGCTGGTAACAAAGACTACTTGCAGCACAGAGAGTTGCTGGGAATACTCTTCTACTTCAGTGTTGCTGGCAAGGAAAAGGGTTATCAACAATGCTCATTTTTCTGTGGCACACTTTGCACACCCTGGTTTGGCTGATGCCACCGGAGTGGTAATACTGATGAGGTGGGTACACAAAATGCCTAAAGGTAGCACAGAAGGCTACCTAATCTAACTACAAAAATAACAAGACCGTGGCCAGAATAACCACCTCCAGATGCTCCAGCCCCATGGCACCGTGGGCTCAGGAAGGCATCTAAGCAAACTGCTTAGTCCCACCTTTCATGAATCAGTTGCTAGTTAAGAGGGAGCTATGGAGATGGAGGGAGAAGGGTGAAGAAATGAGGGAAGTATAATAAGGTACGCAGACCAGATGATTGGGGCTGTCTGGAAGTACCTACTGAGCAGCCCTGCCCTTGATTCCTGCAGCTTGGGCAGGGCAATGCAACACACCAGACCTGCTGCTCAGACCGTACCACACTCATCAAACTTGCTATGCTATCATGAGGAGCAAAGGGAGGCAGCTAACTTCTCTGACTAGCAGGGCAACATCCAGGACGGACAGAGCAAGTGTGCCATGGCATCAGTGCCCATCCAAGGCACCTTTCTGGCAAGCTCCCATCTTCTGTGCCCCTATTATGTACAAGGGCAGCTGGCCACTGAATACCTTATCATTCTCATCTTCCCATATACTTTTGGCTGAAATGAGACATCTTACCCAAACAGCAACAGGAAATGTTGGTCAACATAGTCTCCCCACAGAATAAAGCAGCAGGTGAAAATAAAAAATAAATAAATGAATTATAAAATCAATATTTCAGCAGCATTCATTCCTTGCAAAAATTTTTTTCTCACTGAGGAAGTTTCATGAGAAACAGACATACATAGGAGCCACCACCTTTCATCTGTCACCACCATTGTCCTTCAGTCCTGGTGCCATGTACCCCAGCCCATACACACAGACACTTCTTTTTGGAGCAATGCAATGCCTTCATCCCAGGAGGGCACTCTATACTTGGAGCCTTTGGAAATGAGCGTAAGTCACGTTTCTTTCCCCTGGGCAATGCTTTGTCCTCTTACATGCTTTTTCTTGCCCTTCCTTGCTCATAATCCTCATGGGCTTCACTTTCCCCTCCCACAGCTCACCAAAGAGCACCCCTGCCCCAATGTGAAGGCCTCCTGTATCCCATTATTGACCATGGGAACCTCCTAATCTCCTAATCCTCTGTACTCAGTTTTGAGACCATTACAGATGCAATGCAAATTGAGGCCTCCCAAGGCATCAGACTAAACACATCCTGTGACTTTCAGCTAACCTTCCACTGAGCAGCACTGTAATACTCACTTACAGACACTGTAAGTGCAGAAGCACTTTTTAATAGCAATAAAAATAATGTTCTTTTCACTCGGCTGAAAACATGGAAGATTTCCAGAAGCAAGTCAGGCAGTCAGCCTCCCCTCAACACCCACTCCTGCAGGCGTGCGTAGGGAAGTTCACTTTCTGACATGGAAGCCTGTCATTCCTCCAACCCCTCTCTCTTCTCTGATGCCCACATACATGCTCTTACACTTTTTTCCTGGATACCTTCCCTCCCTCAGAGATTGACTGAACCATCCAAGCAGATCACAGGCCTCTATATGCAAGGTGCAGCTCAAAAAGTATAAAGAGCATCTTTTTATAAGGCCACGGTAACATACTAGGGTTTGGCTCAGTGAAAGAACAGATCCGTCACCCTCTCCACACCATCATAAATTAACTTAAAGTGATAAAATTATTCATTCAGTCTTTACTACCTCCTCTGATGAGGACTGCGTTGGCCAATTATTTCAAGGAATGCCACATTACAAATGGGAACTCATTCACTGAACTGTTTTATAGGCCAGTGTTCATCAATTTTGCATAGGCTGCTTTGTTTTTAGAGCTAATTTCTAATCCTAACTCACATCACAGACACACATCTCTGCTTGGATTAATTAAGATCTCAGAGAGAACCTTATGCTCCATTACCCTCCGTTACTGATTTATAAAAGAGGCCATGAAGCAATGTTCTTAATGATAATGAGGAGGATATTTTATCCCTTAATTCTATTCCTGGTTGCTGTGCTTAAAATGCAGAGAGATGTAAATATTTCAGGGAATAAGGAGAAAACTTTACTAGCTGCATGGCATCCTTCATTGGCAGATGCAACCCTTAATTTTCTCTCCTAAACAAGCATTTTGGTTAGTGATCCTTCACCTTATCAAACAGTGACTGAAAAGAAGACAGAGACCACCACTACCCAACACTAAGGGACAGACCATCAGGAGCAGGAACTCATTTTTAACACTAATGATGTGAAACAGTTCAACAGGACCAAAAGCAGTAAAGGTCATAGGAAACTAAGGCCAGTACCAACAGATGGAGACAGGATGACTATGCAAGCCCTGAGAGTAAAGACAAGAGGAGTGTAGAAAGCATTGAGGAAAGACACCAGGCTAAGTGAGTTCCCCTGCAGGCACTAACCAAGCTGCTTAGCCTCCTCAGATGAGAGAAACCACCTAGGTTTATTTTATACAACCAAAGTAAAAATGTCCACATCAGCTGCGAGCCACAGACCAAAAAGATTCAACAAGGTGGGTAGCATAATATGGAGGATTTGTCCCTACCAAGCCTCCCACTCTTTGATGGGACAGAAATCCAGCTCCTGGCAGGAGAAAGCACCAAAGGGAAGGTGGAAAAGCTGAGTTACAGCAACAGGACGGGATTACTGAAGTGGTCAAAACAGTCACAATTCTGGCTCTCAGGACTTTGACTTTATTTGAGCTGTAATCCAAAACAATCTTATTACCACTATGAATTTCCCATAAACAGGAAGCAGCAGTGACATTGATAAAAATGACAGCTTCACAGCACCGTGGAGGGGAATTCCAGGATGCTCCTCTCACAGGCAGTCACTGCTCTGCAAATACAGGAGAGCTGCAGACCTTGGGAGGACAGCCTGTATTTCCATGGGATGAGACCTCGGTAAAGAGATACACTTTTTCCCCAGTGTGTCCTTCATTGCCTTCTTCTCTGCCCCTCCCAGCATCCGCCCACAGCTACTTTCACTTAGAAAATTAGACTATCAAAAAAAGGTTATCTTCATTTCAAATGGTTTACCTAATCTCATCCAACCCCAATTTTAACTATGTTATTTTTGTAAAGCTGAACACAATTGGCAAAACAAAAGTGTTTGTCTTTTACCTATCTACAACATCATCACACACAAAATACACGGTCAAAAGCAGATCTGCTTCTTTCCGAAAACAGCAAGCTAGGTGCGTAGCCCACAGAACCTACTGGAGGATTTACCTGGACTTATCTCTGTAGTATCCAGGCACATCTGGATTTTACACTAATTGGGCAGAAATATAAAGCAGAAGTGGTTTCTCTTATATCACACAAAAAATTTAACAGAACATATAAGTCCTGACTCCTTCAGAACCTATAAGTGACAGCAAAGAGGTGAATGGGCCATGTAGGTAGTTGTGTGCACCATCAGGCCTATCAAAGCCATATCCCATTTGCCAATTTGTACAAGTCTGCTTAAAAAGGTTGTTTATCTCAGAGTGCAAACTGATATTTGGCATTTTTGAGAGATTTTTAACAAGAGATTGCGTACCGTGACTTAGTTAATGCCCTTGTTTTCAGTCTCAGGAATAAGAGTTCTTATGATTTTTGGATTAAATACTTTTGGTGAGCAGAGAAAATTATTCTGCTCTGCTACATTTTTTTCCATGTTTTTCATTCCTTTATACCAGCTTAATTTTGGTAAGTAATGCTAAGGGAGGCACAAACTGAAGCATACAGCATTTCCATTAGTATCTATAGAACAAGAAACATATAATCCATGTTGTCTAGTATTTCTCCACCAAAGTGAAGGCCAATTTTACTCTTGCTGAAGCCTTAATCCTATCTAAATTCTTCAGAAGACAGGTAGAGTTGCTCCGTCTTGTACCACGCTGAAGACATACATGTTCACAAGTAATTTGATAAAAAAATTATTTTGCAATTAAGATGAGTTTGACAGGTAAAAATGGAATCACACTTAATGTGTCTGGGTCAAAGCAGCATTCCATCTTGGCCACTAAAAGAAAATAAAAGGAGAACCTGTTTGCATTTTACAGAGTACTGCCTGAAGGCCAGAGTTCCTTCCCACCAGTGCCAAGATTCAGAGCTCTGACTCTGTAGGTGTTCAGAGCCAGACAGGACCTTTCCCTCAGACTCTTCCCTCAGACTCGTCCCTCAGACACAGCTAATGAGAGCACCACTCTGCTACAGAGCTGACAAAAGATGATGGCCTTTATTCTGTAGGACTGCATCATTGACACTGATGGCTGTGACTTCGGCAGCTGAGTAAAGACAGCAAAGATACGTACTTGTAGAATACTGCAGGCATTCTTTTGCCTCCACACACTATTATTTCTTATCCACCCCGTGTCCCTGCATCTTAGCCAAAACCTCTCAGTTTCCAACAGCCAGGTCTTTCCATCTGTTGCTAAGAGCAGTAACTTGTAGGAAAGCTGCTGAGTAACCAGGGACCTCACAGCAAGGAATACTTGCAGGAAGTATCTGCAATATAAATATGCACACCCCATGAATCCTATACAACCCATATGAAGCATCACATAGCAAACACTGAACTACCTAAACTGTGCATGGAAGTCTTTTTCCAGCTTAAGGGGAACGCCTGGGCAATATGAGGTGAGACCTGATTCTGCATCAGTGCCTCAAGCCTTTCCAGGACAGGAAAGGCAAGGCCAGAACAACACATTGGAGAAACCACTTCAAGGGATCAGACACAGCAGCTCAGTGACAGATCCAGAGCCGAACACCAAATCAGACCCCACCCTGGCTACAGATTTCCAGAGACCTAAGGACTGCCCAGCTCCCTGGGCACAATAGCCCAGGGAAAGAATTGCACCTACCTTTTCCAGACTCACTATAATGATGGCAATTTCTCACATATACGCTGCCATGATAGCTCAAAAGCCATGCAGCAGAGCAAGCAGAGCTGAAAACACCCTTCCTCCCTTCCTGGCTTTATTTCTACATTGTAAACAATCACCTTTTCTTCCATTATATTCCTACCCAGATACTCAGATTTTTTTTTCGTTTTATTATTTTAAGAGGAGAAATGTACATGCTCTATTTTCCATTAAGCTCTTTACATATGTATTTTCCAGACGCTTCTGATGATCACCATTCAGATCTTCCTTCCGAAAGACAAGGTGATCAGAAAAACAAAAAAACCCCCAGCCATTTACTCTCCCCATATGTACAGCATTTCTAAAGCTGACAGTTTTTTCTTCAGGATTGTTTGGTGCTGAGGGGAGTAGGGAAGTTTTTTGTTTGTTTTAAAATGAAAACAGGCAGACTTGGAGAACAGAGAGAATGAAATCTCAGAGGGCTCAAGCAGTCTTTAAAAAATTCCCCACAAGCAGTTTAATAGCACTAAAGGTTGATTCACGCAAGAAATGATGCAGCAAAGGCATACAATTTTACTGTTACATCAAGAGCTCGGTCTACATGTATGTCCTCATGCATAGTCAAGGCCTGCAATACAGCTTAAAGCTGAGTCAAACTGCAAAAAGGCTTTTTCATTCTCTAACATGAAACATATGTTAAGAGCATGCTCTATTTAAAAATTTCAGCATAAATTTGGAGTACATTGATTTAGATACCAACATGAATTATGACATGAATTGAAGAAGATATCTCTATTTGCATCTTTAAAACTTGTGCTTTAAGTGGCTGCATCCCAGCGAAGAGAAAATGGGTAGCAGAGTCTGAATTCTAAGGCCAAAAGCTTAAAAGTATTCAGTAATTTTATATTCCCCCCCTGAGATGCTCTGAGTGTGCCAAAACTGCAACAAAATAAAAGCTCATAATTTTCTAAATGTCAAACTCACTCCAAATTCTGATGCAAAATCTTAGGTTCCTAGCCCTATATTTGGTCACATTCAAGTTTAAATACCGACAGTTTCAGCACATAGTGATAATTCACACCCCTTCACGAGATCCTGATTCCCATAGTCAATATAGTTAAGCACTTTAATGTACACAGAGTGATGTCCTAGGTTTCATTTCAGTTGTATTTGCCCCCATCTCTGAAAATCATACTACTTCTATCTAGGAGTCCTGACATAGAATTAAGTGTAGCATGATATTTAAGAGCCACAAGTCCTGCTGTCCGGAAGTTTCAGTATTTTGTCACAGTAATACATATCACCATCCTCTCACAGATGGGAAAACTTAAAGTGAGGAAGACATTTTATACCAATGGAGATGGTCTTTAAAAAAGAGTGCTGCTTTAAATGAGAAATGTGCAGACTGCGGTATTACAGCCTTCTACAAAGATAACACATTAAAGACCCTGCAATAGCCAAACAATGTCACTGAAGTTAGGCAAGAAATTAGCCAGATACTTAGCAGAAGCAAGGTTTTCTTGGAAAACTAAAGAAAGCTGCAATTTCATAGCAAGAGATCTGAATGCTATCAACTAAAAGCAGAAAACCCAAACATTAAACAACTAACCTTCTGACAAATAGTCCTAACAGGGAATTTCCATAACAGAAAACATGTGACTCAAAGAAGTTGTGCACCACTCAAGTGTCTCATTTGGGAAATTAAATCCTTTGACAGTGCTGGTGTATAACACCAACCCCCTTAGTGGCTGAATTTTAGTAAGTCCTATGCACCAGCAAGGACTCTGACTTAAGAATCTAAGGACACAAAGTAACACTGGGGACTCCCTAGAGCTGAGCATTCTTCACCTCCAAGCAAGAACCCCTGAGATAGTCACGATTCAGAGAACAAATTTCCATTGCTGCATACAAAATAGCAGTCAAAGCAATATCTGTTTCAGATCTTACTTAAAGTTATGTTGAAACAGCCAAATACCAGTTCACTTACGTAGCTTGCTGATTTGCCTTCTGCATTTCCACATTTCCAGTCGAATGTGAAGATGCATTTTTCCCAATTTCTCTGCTGCTTCATCTTCTGCATAAAGGTAATGCTGGACAGCACATCACAGCAGCTGCATCCTTCTTCTTTTCAAAGTCCAGGCCGAGGTTCTGTTTACACATGTTGATGAAAATTCTTTTCATAGGTATAATTTGCAATATTAAATGAACAGAAGCCTGCCATCCTGATGAAAATTTGCAAACCATAAAACTAACTAACAGAACTTGGTCAGAGAATCAAGGCTTACCAAACATGGCTTCAATAACAGTTCCATAAGAAGTTATTTGTTTTGTTTGGGGTCTTTAGAAAGCAAAATCATGAATCTGAAAGTGGCATATTGTCAACGGTATTCTGTTGCTTTTTGTTTTCTTGCTGTTTTGTATTACAAAGAATGATTTGTCAGGGAAAAGCTGCACTTTTGGTGCAAAAGAGGTACCCAAGAGCCCATTGACTACATAGGATGGGGAAATACTTGTCTGACTTGTAACTCTGTGGAGTGAGAGATTAATGGTTGGTTCTTGTTTCTGCCAACATTATTTCCTGCAGCATCACCACGCCAGTGCAGGGAGCCCTCATTCTTCATGGCTCCAAACAGCTCAGAACAGGAGCAAGTTTTTGAAGTAGGAGGCCATCTCCCCACACAAAACAACATACTCAGTTGTTAATTGGACTATTTAAATCTAGAATAACTCTAGGGACCTCAGCAGACATACTGAATACCCATGTTAACAAATATGAATATAAGATCTCTTGTTCTACACAGGTGAGCAATTTATTAGAGAGAATGTAACAAACTAGACATAATGCCTTAATTGCATTTTTTCCACACAGGTCTTCACCCTTCACACTAAATCTAGCCCTAACAGCTAACTAAATACTTCTGCTCCAGAACTCAGGTAGGTAGGTTGGTTAGTGGCTCACTGGCTAGAAACCCCTCTGCCATGTTTAAATAAATTATAAATAATGTCAATATTTCAAGTAATTGTTTTTTCAACCTGGTCAGGTTTCTGTGGACTCTAATTGTTCTATATCAATGTGGTAAACACTTCCTGCAGACAATTCGTTAGGAAGTTTGGATTTTATATAACCCAGGAAATGAAGTCAGCAGACCTGTGGGCTGCCTGGAGTGATTCAGCCCCCTGGTTCCTGCAATAAGCAGGCACTTCAGACACAGAGGCAATGACAAACTAGTGGAAAGGAAAAGGGCGCATACTAGTTTCTCCATACACTCTATTCATTCTTTAAAATTCAGAAAGTTGCAAGGAACTTCCACAGACTTTCAGCCATTTATTTTTATCCCTGGTGCCAAAATTATAAATAAATTCTGATCCCTCTTCTCCTCTTGTCTTCATTGCATTGGGGAACAGAATGGGACACGATGTGTAGGAGGGGATTGAAGTTTCTGTCTGGATCTTTTCACTAAGGGAGCAATACTTTTTCTTCAAACTTCGTATTTCTACTGGTTTCAAAATACATGTGTCACTATCACTAACATTAACTTCCCTGTTTTGCATCATCAATCCCTTATCAATGCTCTGGAAAAATGCTATATAGCTACATTAGCTATAAGGCTAATGCAGCATTCCCTGAAATGGCTTAAGGGTTCTGCAAAGTTCATAACTTTTAGTTCAAAATTAACTTGGATTTGGAGCTTTCTGCTGGTTTTGATTGTTTCAGAAAGACTGTGAGGAAACTCAGGAAAACCTAAGATCTAGACAGCAGAACAGGCTGCCCAGAGAAGTTGTGGACTCCCCATCCCTGGAAGTGTTCAAGGCTAGGTTGGATGGTGCTTTGAGCAACCTGGTCTAGTGGAAGGTGTCCCTGCCCAGGGAAGGGGAGCTGGAATGAGATGATCTTTACAGTCCCTTCCAACCCAAACCATTCTAAGATGTAATCCTCTTCCTTGAAAGTTATTTTACCAGTCTTTATGAAATGTACAGTTTTTCTCCTTCACTGTGAGTGGATCTCCTGAGCCACGCTCTTCAGCACCTATGGAAGTTCTCATCTAGCCTTCAGCACCATACAGCTGTGGTGTGTGACCTCAACACAGTCTTCCACTAAAGCCCTCTAACTACGCAAGAGGAACCAAAATACTACCTAAGCAGAATGACATTTCCTTCCAAAGGTCATACCAAATGTCATTGCAAAGAAGGAGGAAAAAGAGAGACAAAAGAGAAAATGTAAAATGACTAAAGGAATTTCACACTGCAGACAAAGGAATAACGCTTGGCTGCATAATATCCTGGAAAATATTCCCCATTTAACAAAGATTTAAATCAGGAAATCTGTTCAATCCATATAAGTTCCAGTGGTGATCAAACCACAAAATCATCTTCTTCTGAACCGACTGTCTTTGGGGACAGTTGCTGGAACCTGAGGACTTCTGCATGTCTAAGATTTCTACAGAGAAGCGATTACTCTGCAAATCACTGTCAGTTCTTCTTCCTATATGATCTTTATGGTTGATGTGGGTGGGCACCCTTAGGTATCTTTTCCTTTATCCTCCCAACACACAGGCAGAGGGTTGAATTGGTACAGCTCCTACCAGCAGCCATCCTGTTGCTGCTGTAACGCTCTTCTCCCACAGGTACACCACAGCTGCAAATCTGTACCTGTTGCTGGCACACACGGTTTAACAGTGTTACATTACCCTCAAACTGCTGCAAACGCTATCAGGGATTAGCACGAGCCACTGTCTAACTGTGAACTCTGACTCCAAAGTCGGCAAAATGTAGCCGTATCTGGCACATATCTTTTCTGGCAGGGACCACGGAAAAGTCTGAGTCGGAGAGGAGAAGGAGGAGAAATCTGAATGATCGCACAGGGGCTAAACAACCAGAGGTGGTAGCAAGCAGACGAGAACAGATAAGGAAAGGTCTGAATCTCCCTTTGTGCACTTGAATACTGACGGATCAGATCAGGCTTTGCGCTATCCCCATTTCAGCACTGCATATGAACGGAACAAGTAGAAGACAAGTACTTCTGAGTTTCTTGAAAAATACCAGTAAGAGCAAAGAGCAGAAAAAACCAGGTGGGCCTACCATGTGTGCAGATATAAAACAGGTAGTGAAAGATGCAGCACCAACAGTGTCAGGGGAATAAGGAAAACAAGAGGATTTTGGCTCCCCCCATTACAGAACAAAATCATCTACCATTAGGGGCCATCTAGATGTGCTTACCCTACTTTGATTAAATGCATGTAGCCACTTTCCTTTTACTGTTTTTGATATTTCAAAGCTATTAGATATACTGCTAAATTTACTTTATTTTGTTCACTTTTGCTCTCACTGAGGTTTTTCTCTTCAGAGGTCACTTGATCCTGGAGCCAATGATAAAATTCATCTTCAAAAGATGAGTTGAAATAAAATTTGAATTTAAAAATAAAATCAAATTCTGCTGACAGCCTGTCCCACTGAACTTAATAGGAATACCCCTGAAAATTAAGTAAGTCTGATTTATCCTTCCATTACCCTCAATACTGGCATTTATTAATTCCCAAGCATAACAACAAGTCTGCTAAATGTTTTTACATATTATGCATGCACTCATACTGCTAAGTTCTTCACAGTTGGAAAAGAGATTCAGAGCTTCAAATGGGTAAGAGAGGCAACAGTCACAAGAAAATCCCAAGGGAGAAACAAAAGGACTTAATAGCAGGCTATTATTAAACTCTATTTGATACATTAAAAAATCACAATGAAGCCTGTCAAAAAAATTACCATGATCAAATAAATTGCAAGGCAAAGCTGCCACTCATGTCTTGCGAACTGGTGTGGCAGAGACATGAAGGGAAATAAAATGCTCAGAGCCCAACACAAAATCAGGTTTGCCCTGCCAAACACACTCCTGTCCTCCTTGTGGCCCCCCTGCCTTCATCCAGCCTGCACCAGCTGCCCCCTTGGCACCTCATCCTTCATTCCTGCCTGGCCATGCAGCAGCTAAAGGTGCTGCAGAGGCTCAGCACTGGGGCTGGGAGCCCCACTCCCACTTCATTCCACCTCCTCCCCAGCGAAACTGTTCTTCTCCTCAGCTCCTTGTTATCTCCTGCCTACGCACACGCTGTATTCATATGTACTTTGCCACTTTGCAAAGTGCTCTTGGGATTACTTAGGTACTGCACCAACCCAAAGTTGCTCCATTTTACAGTGCTACAATCCTGGCTTCATAAAACTCAACCCCACACAACAGAGAACTGCCAGAGAGATTAACTTCAAAGTGTTCCCTTTAAAGTGCACAGTGTCAAAACTCTGCACAGTGGATCGCAATCAGCGCTTCTTCAATGAAAAAGCCATTTCTCCTTCAGGAGGCTTGGTTGGTGAGGCACCTAAGGGGCAGACACCGGAGAAGCCAAGGCTGGCCATGCAGCCTCTTCTCTCTCCCTTGCTCTCAGTTGTGCCAGTAATGCCCAGGTGTAGATGTATAACCTGAGTTTCTCTTTTCACAGTCCTCCATTCATGCATTTCCCAGGGATAAGTGACTATCAGTTTAAAACAGTAGCAGTATTACGGCCTACTGGTGTAACAGTATAGCAGGGCAAAGTTTGGAGAAAGAATCAATATTTTTCCAGGTAAGCTGAAAAAGCTGGAGAAAAAAGAAAAGCATATGTGCACTAGGGGCCTTTTTCAGATTTTAGGAAGCTAAAGGCTCCACCAGGGGAATTTGAAAGCTAAAACACACTTTTTTTTATCTTCAGTTTGTAATATCAGTGTAATCTCGAGTTGTTCCTCTTCATTGCATTTACTAGACCTTTAGTTTGCTTCATTTCTTCCCAAGTTGCATTGGGCAAGCTGAACATCTGAAACCCAACAAATCCCAGTCAAGAAAAAGCAGCCAGAAGCCTGGGTGGCTCCAGGAGGTGTGAGCTTGCACACCTTGGTGTCCCCATGCACTTCTTTAGTTATTACACTTAAATAGAAGTTTAGAAAGTAAAAACGTTGTTCTGCTTACATTTCCAGATGCTTCTTGTTCCCTGCTTCCCCCCCAGCCGCCACCCGCCCCGCCAAAACTACCCAACAAGCACAGCCTCAGTTTAAGGGGCATCAAGAGCTTCTGTTTAGTTGGGGTTTTTTCCCCCCTTAAACAGTTTAAAACCTTGGCAATCTCTAACCTAGCCATCAAATCTAGCATGCTTGAGTGAGAAAACCCATTGACATCAATAGAACTACTCACATTAATAATTACAGCTTGACTTGGCCTTAAGACTTTAGACATGTTTAAACAATTTAGATCAGTTCTATGCCTTGGATTGATTTTGCAGTTTAAACCATTAAAAACAAGAAGCAGCCCAAAGGAGGCCACAAAGGCAGCATGGGAGAGAGAGCAGAGCTGCTAGTACTTTATTCACTATGGCGGTTTGTGGCTGTCCAGGTGCAGTAACACCAGCTAAGGCTTTCTGCACCTGTCCTGAAAAGCCCTTCTCCAAAGGCAAAAGTCTGACAAACTGCTTGAATGTGGCTGCCGGACTCAAAAGCAACAGGTGACTTACACAGTGAAAGAGTGAAAGACAATCTGAATTTGAAAGCCTTTTTTTCTTAGGAATCCTCCTTGAAATTACAGGGACACTGTAAATTATCCCCAAACCAAACACTGCAAAGACAAGAAATGCTCAGTTATTACACTGTACATTGAGGTACAATCATATAAATGTATTTGACAAATATATAGTAACAAAAGTGCAACAATAACACCCAGACTGTCCAAAGCAGGCCCTGAAATGATGTTAGGCAGTAAATCCGGGACAATGATGTGGACATCCTTGCGTCAGTACAGGCCAGGTGAAAGTACTGTGACCAGCTCAAAGAAAGTACAACAGCACTGGTTCTGTGTTATCTTTGACTGGACCTATCTATCATCACAGAAGCCAGGCCTTGAAGCTCTATTTTAATAAGGTTTCACTGAAAGGCATTCTTTTATCCACTTCCTCTTGTTTATTATTCTTTCAAATATCTGATAAGATACTTTTCAGCTGTGGCTATTCACTTTCTGTTTGCGTAGGTCTTGGGTTCATCACAAGTTACAAGGTCAGCATTAATCTAAACAATGGTTGGTTATGGGCGATTTTGCCAAGTAGAAAACACTCTAAAGGCTAGATTGTTATCATCAATAGGGCAACGCACAGGCAACAGAAACAAGCCCTACTTACACGTGTGTGGATTAAGCAGAGCTACGCAGATGCTAGGTCATGGGTGTAGCACATGCACCAGAAGCCACAGCTCCTGCCCAGGGCTTGCTGAGAAGAAAAAGTAGGGAAGGAAGGAGGAGCTCCTCTCCCTTCTGCTCCAACATGTCAGCATGGCCAGCTGGCCAGGCACCTGTGAGGAGTATGGAGGGGCCATCCAAAAGGTGCAGAAAGCTATCATAAACCTGCAGAGCATATTTAAGGCAAGGAAAGAGCCTGCAAAATATGTCTTTTCCAGCTGTGCTCTGTGCTGTCATCCAGCCCACAGCAATATCATTTATAATCAACATACTGACAAGGTGTCCTGCAGAAAATTCCAAAACAAAAAACCAAATTCAGTAAAACAAGGAAAATAGTAAGCCTTTGTGAAACTTCTAAAACTGATTTCTTTGAGGACTGCTGATTGATAGCTGACACACAAGAGTAAAGCACCATTGGTTTGTAATACCAAAATACTGCAACTGCATTTACAGTTTGTCACTTGCAGAGCCAAAACTTTCCAAAATATACTCCCTGAACCTGGAACGCATGAAGCTTATCTCTTGGCCTTTATATTCCCTTCTTCAAAACACACCCCTTCCTGCACTCTCACCAACAGTGACTCACACCAACCTAATGAAAAAAATTAAAACCTCAAGTGTAAAAAATAAAAAGGAAGACAACTACTAATCAAACCTTGCATATGCAAGCAATGTTATAACCCTGTTTTACACAAATCTGTTTTCTGTAGGTCTCCTGTCCATGAGGTACACTGTATTTTTCAGATTGGGACTAGGCACGATGAAGACCATAGCACTAATACCCATCTATTACCATTGATGGAACAAACTGCAAAGTGATATTTGTTCTCCAGGTCTTGTTTGACCTCCAGATTGGCAGATTAACCTTTCCGGAGCAAAAGCTCTTTGCAAAGGGAAGGTAGATACAAGCACTGGCAATAGCCAGCCCAGCCAGAGTGTTAACCCTGACTCAGGAAAACAGCAGCTCAAGAGGATAAATCTCTATGGTGATGGAATTGCTGGTTTCTCTAAGAATGGTAGCTAGCACTTTTCCAGCGCTGTTATTTTGTGATGAGAGGCAGAAATCAATTAAATAATTTCTTTCCTCTGCTAAATATTCAAGGTTTGCAAGAGCTGCTGCCTTAGGTGAGATCTGATTTATAGGCCTTCAAGGGAACCATTCCTAATTCTCTCATCAAACACCTCTGAGATATCCTGTTCTCTATATTACTTTTATAAACACCTGAAGTAAAAATATTTACATTGTGACTTAACTATTCACTCTGATTGTGCAGTAACCTTGGCCTGACAATCCATATTGTGTTTTTTTAAATCCCATTTTTTTCAGCAATTGTTCAACACACAATGGTCTGATGGTCCAGCTGCAGCCAAGAAGCACACCACAAAGCTGAGGAAAAATGCAGGCACCCAAAAACTGATTCTCTGGCCATCATCTTGCCACTGCCCAGCTAGCAAGGCCAGTTATCTAGTCCTTCTCAGTCAGACAAGCTGCCAAAATCTCCAAAAGGTCAAAAGATCTGGTGAGAATGGCAGGGTTGAAGGGAAGTCTTCATGACTTCAGCCACCATGAAGAGTGGAAGTACAGCAGCTGTTGAGTTAAAGCTTTACAGCCATGGAAAATTTTTACATGCTGAGATAAGCCTCCAAAGCGGCCAGGGATGAGAACTTACCTCTCATAACATCAAAGCTGTTGTATCTGGGGTGATTTCTTTGAAATGGTGAACTTTGAAGGGAAAAAGGTGAGGGGCTAATTCAGTCTGTATTACAAGTAGCTCGCTGCTCTTCACTTCTGCAGCTATATGCATCCTCACATAGCTCTAGCACACTCACTAAAGCATATTTCCTACAAGGATATTTAATACTGTTTATCAAGAACAAGGTCAACGAGGGAAGCAAGATTAGATATTTCAAAAGATATGTTCCCTTGTGTTGCCATAACAAAGAAAGGTACATTAAATCAACACTGCTGAGCTGAATTCAGATTTAAGCAGCCCTCCTTGCCGAAGAGTCACACACACATACACACACACACCCTCACTCCACAATGCCTCTCTCTTGTTACAGGACGGGCTGCGGCACTCAGGGTTACATCACAACTATACATGGCCTTCCCTTAGCAACCACCTTAACTTTACTGATTCTATACTTGATTATTATGGCAACAAGCTCAATTCTGACTGTTTATAGACTTTTAAAAGGTTATGAAAAAAACAGAAATAAAAGCTGTTTTTCCTGGTTTTGTGGCATGCAGACCCATGGAAGCTATTGTGAGAAAAACAAAAATGCAACAGGAAGGAAAGACAAAACCCAAAAATCCCAAACTATAAAAGGGAGAACATGTCTGCGGCTGTGGTAGAGTTACCTGTATTCGCTTCTCTGCTCTGCCGTAAGCTTTCGCATTGACTTTGGATACAAACTGGGTCTCCCACTTATATGTGTTTTTTGGAAAAACTCCCCATCTCCAGTTCGGTGGACCTGACCTTGAAATTTTTATTTTATAAGCTGTTTTGTTGTTGGGTTTTTTTTGATCCCAGGAAGAGGTCACGGATAACTTCTTTTAAAAGAGTGAAAAGAGAGAGAAACAAATGTGACCTTAATGTTTAAAAAAAGTACTCTATTTTCAGGCAGATTGTTGCAGGATTTCATCATCAGCTGGCAGGGAAGCCTTTCCCCCTGCTCTGTAGCTGAGAAGATACCTGAGTCAAAAGTGCATGTCCAGTAGTACTCCAAAAAGCAATGATCAGGCTTTCTTCAGGTCTGTTCCATAGCTCTGATCTGAAGCCCAATACAAATTATATCGGGGAACTACAAGATCATATATAATATTCCTGTTCCAATCACTCAAAGCTGGTATTCCTTTAACAGCACTGCTGAATTATATCCTGGTCCCACCTATACACACAGAGTCCTTAATCCCACAAGAAACACAACAGAAAGTTTGCAATGTAAGCAAAGAGTAGACTATGTGGTGGCCAATTTCTTGTTCAGAGGTTTTTCTGGGAAGAATTCCAACTCATGTGATGCACAGGACCCCATCTTATCATAAAAAGGAAATATCACTTAGCAATATTTTACATTTTGAGACAAGGAGCAGCTAACTAAATATCAACATTTTAAAATAAAAGAACAGCATTTCCTCTGCTTTACCTGAGTTACTCAAAGGTAGCTCCTATCCCTTGTGTTTTCATATATAGTTCTCAGAAAATGATTTGATACTATTTTAGAAATTAAAATAACAGATAGTTTTATACCATCACTTGAATGAGATCTGTGTGAGCAAACTACTGCATTTCCTGAACAGCACGAATATTATCCTTATGAATGAATCAACTATTTCCAAATATGGATTGGAAAATATTCAGCTACCAGATATTTGGAAAAGCAAGCACCAAAACAGGCTCAGAAGTCTGATACAGATGTCTAAGACTCAAGAAAGCATTCCATCCAATCAGTCACTGGATTTAGAGTCAGTCATTTCTCTGAGTCACCCATTTCATTGCTATTCTTCACTTATTTTGGGTGTGGACTGAAAGCAGTAGCTCTTAGTTCCTGAAAACTCAGTGATGTGAAATTCTCACACCCCAAAGCAAAAGAAATAAAGGAAAAAAAATCACAGCTTCTGTCTGCAATGAGCCAGTGTCCTCTATGCAGTGCCTTCTTTTCCAACTCCCCTTTTGCTGCTGATGTACATGGCAAATGCCTGGTGCCAGCCCATATCACCCATCTCCCAAGCTTTCCAAGTTCCTACTTCTCTGCTCTACTCAGCAAGAAATATTTGTTACTGGGTTTTGTACAGATGCCTTCCACCATAGACTTTGAGGCCCTGCCATGTTAGCCATGTTCTCTCATTAAGGTTCCCACAACAAACAAAAGCGTCAAAAGTCTCTTTTCTTCCTGCTCTGTTCATCATGATGCCCTTCATTCTCTGTCCATCATAGCTCATACTTCATCCATCTTATTTCCATTATAAGTTCAAAATCTCAGCATTCCAAAACAGCATCCAAACAAAAGACTCTCCAGATATGAATGCCATCTCAAATCAATTACCAGGGAATTCATCCCTCACAATAATATCTCTATTATATCCTCTTACTGTTGAATTCAAAGATTACACTGCTGACATGCTTTCAGAGTTTATGGAGGTGGTGATGGGGAAAGAAAAAAACGCTGCTCTCATAGCTGGTCAAGAGTCATGTTTTTCATGTTCCTTAAAACTTAAATCCTGAGCAAGAGGAACAAGGAGCATCTTTCTTGTTACATGTGTACTCTGTACATAACACAGAAGAAGCTGACACACCCACAAGGTGTTGCCAGAGTGCAGTCATCATCAGGCGAAATCAAATTCAGTGTTAGGAGAATGACATTTCCATTGGAGAAAATTAGAACTGCACCTGCATTTAGCCCTCTTTGAATCACATTACTCCAAAGCAAATGGAGACCACAGAGAACACTTGCCTCTTAAGAAAAGCAGCAGGTCCAGCAAACCATCAGCAACCAAACATTACTTATCATAATTAGCAGTTTTAAGATTCAGAGGTTTTTTAATTTAGAGGTGGACAGTTTCAGTTCTAGAAAAATAACTAGAAGATTCAATGAAAAAGTCTAATAACTGTTTTTTCTAGGAATCTTCATTGAAGTATATTTTAACACATTGATTATGCTTGAAAATATGTTATACATGATAAATGTTTAAAGTGGTCAAGTGCAAGCATGAAACCATTTTTGTATCAGATTTGAAATAATCCATCCCTTGCTATAAAACATAGGCAAAGTTATGTAATAGCTCAACAATGCAGGTAACACTGTGCTGACAACTAAACCCAACTTGCCCTTTTCTAAATACCTTCGAAAATGTTTAACACATTCCAGGCTGTATAGTCATGCATGTCAACAAGGACTGGGTATACTAAACCCATAAAGAAATATATGCAGCCTCCAAAAACCACATGCTTCATGATTCATTCTCCCATATCAAACTTTATTTCATTTCTTGCCTCTTCCTTCTGTTTCCTGCATCTTAAGCTAAAGCCCTTCACAGCCAGGATTCTCCCCTTACTTGTTTAGCACTCCTACTTCTAATAAAGTCCTTTGGCACCATATCAACACCAACAACATGAAAACAAGTAATAAAAAGTGCTGATTACAGGCATGTTTATCAGACCTCTGAGCCCAGCATCCATTAACCATAGCCTTCTATGACACTGTCAGTATCTCTCTGTAGGCAGCCAAAATGATGTGACAGAGGTGCTGCAAAGACCACGCCATGAATCACTTTGCTAGTTCACATGGCTAATGTGTTTGGCAACACAGGAGTGTAGCGAAAAGTCCTGCACTGAACCAGCTGACACATGGCTCATGACGCTCATCTGTGTTAGAAGGGCCTCGTGGTTAGCACCTAGAAGTTAAGCATCGATTTATTCTGTTTTTAAGTCTGTGCTCTGGATGAAAAAGCAAGCCTTGAGGAAAGGATCATGGATAATTTTCTGAACAGCACTTTACACTTCCCTCGGAGAACATATGTTTGCTTCAGCTCATATTGAGGATGGGTGCATTGTTCCAAAATGTGCTAGCAAAAATACTTACTCGTTTATAGACTTTGTTATTCTTATTACATGGAAAAAACTATAAAGGAGTGCTAAGTATTCAAAATCTCCTTCTGAAATTTAACCTTTCAGGTGAATTCAGAAGCAACTTTAAATTTACCACATGGTATGTCCTATATATTTCAGGTATTCAAACTTCACATATGTTCTAGACTAGAAGAAAAATTATTAGTTAACCCAGCCCTCCTCCCCCATAGTTTAACAAATAGTTTTCATATATTAACTTTATTCACTGTTATTTAATATTTAAGCTGTTGTTAACTTCTATAATTTAATGTCGTCTTTAACTCACATTTCCAATACCAGCCAATAATATGTAGCTCTTCTATGCAAGTTACATTTTTATTCCTGCAAAATTGTAAGTTTTACTAGAAAATTCCAAAGAAAAAACAACTTTCTATGAGAGTCAGGAAGAATACTCTTTTTTTTAAATAAAGTTGTAAAAAGCAACAGCCAGGGACTGTGATATAAATAGCCTGAAAATTTTTCATATGGTATTGTGAATGCTTTTTATATGGTATGATGGGCATTATAGTCTACTACAACTTCTTTCTATATTTAATGTTTACCAGAAGCTCTTCAGAAAAAATCAGAACTTGATCCAATTCTTGATGAAGTAATACAGATTATTTTTTAGACAAGACAGCTTTCTACACACTTGAAAAGAGTTCAGTGTATTCTCAATGGACAATCTAAGCAGTAATAAGCTTATTTAAATTAAAATTTTATTTTAATAAAGCTTATTTAACTTAACTTAAATTTTAGCAAGAAAGATTTGGTCTTGACATTAGGAAAAACTCCAAAGCTTAGGCTAGTGAAACACCAGAGTAGATTGCCTGCAAAGGTCATTGGATATTTGTCACAGGAGGCACTGAAGACAAATCCCCAGCAGGATTCATTGTTGTCAGTGGTCAGCTGCACTCAAAGAGAGGGCCCTGATGGCCTCCAGCAGCTCCTGTTGCTTTCTGCGAGCCAATCTTCCTGCGAAGCTATGACCCCAAGAAGCAGTTTTACAAATAGAATTACTGCAACGTATTATCTATGGATTTCTAACAACTCCTAATGCTTTCCTGCTCAGTTGACTCTCTCTCCTGTGTGCCAAGTGGCTTTCCTTCTCCTTGGGTTTCCCCCAACACTCCACGCTGGACTAGACAAGTGACAGCGCATGCTTTGACCAGTCTGGAGCTACCTGCGCACACTGCTGCTGACCAGATGACTACTACTCCTGGGAAAACAGAAGGTGCACGATTATAACCTCCTTTGCAATGGAGAGATTCTTTTGACTCTATAGCTGTCTTCTTTTTTTCCTTTTTCTGTCATCTCTACTTCTGCTAGCCCTCCAATCAGATATGTTGGAAAAGGAAAAGGACTTTAAACAAATAGAAAAGTTATCCGTAGATAAGTGAAGGAACTGAAAGGCAAATGCAAAGACAAATATTATATTAGCCTTAAATGGACTAGTTAAAAATGGACTTTGGATTATCCTCAGTGGGAAGAGTTTGCTAAGACCTTTGAATCTTTTCAAACTAAAAATAAAAAATAAAAAATAACAAAAACCAACAAAAACAAAACAACAAAAAACTCACAAAAACCCAAGGAACTTTTATGACACTAGATTTCCTTTGTGAAGTTTCTGTAAAACACAGAGCCTTAAGTCATCATATGAATCACTGACAATTTAATAAGCTTCTGCAAGTTTGTCATTCTCATCAAGAGTTGAATTTAAGACCTTCAAAAAGTTCTTTCACTCCATTTATGAACTGCTGCACCTACTGATTCAGCCACCCACACTACACTTTAGACTACCAGAGATTCAGCTACGAATCCAGAAAGCTAATATTCAACTTAGAGGCTAAACAAGCTCCGACCAATGTATAGGTCTCAAGATGGGAAAACTTTAGGAAATTTCACTCTAAAATGGAGCACCGTCAGGTGAGAGCTCCTTTTGCCCAAATGCAGCAAACTTCACAGACATTTTTGAAAACCTTTATGTGAACAGCAGTGGGAGAACCCATACATTGCAAGAGGCAGAGCAGATATAAAATCCAGTGTTAGATTCATCTCATCTATCCAAGAGCTCTCCTGGAAAAAAAACTTTAGTCTGTTAACATGCTCAGACCAGGAGCTATTTTTTTAAGATAAAATTACTTTGCATGAATGCATGTGGCACATAACAGGGACAGCTTTTTAAAACTGAAGCTCTGTAGGCCACAATTTGCTCTTCTGCCAAGTTAAATGAATACTGCCATCAGTGGTAATTAACCCTACAGTTCAAAGTTCTTGGGATGAGAGATCTTCAAACCTTATTCCATTAAGGTCTCAGATCCTCAAAAATGTGAGCAGTGCACTTCCTGATCCTTCTGCTGAATTAAATAATAGCACCAGCACTGTAGATGCCCTGGTTTTAAGTCCTTTTATTACTTACCTAATTTATGATATATCGGATGATGTCTTTCCAGAAAAGCCAGTGTTGAGATTTCTTAGCATCTCTGGGTAAAGAATCCTACTGAAGTACAAACAAGAGGAACAGTAAATAGCATGTTAGCTATTTCTTCTGGCTTCTTTGGAAGCAGTATTTTTTATCAGCTTGAAATAAATGGTGATCCTTTCAGGTGAAGAACACCACAGTTCACAACTTTTATGGTTCAGTGTTGGCTACAGTCTGAAAAAACTTCGAGATTTTTTCTAAGAAAAGGAAAGATTTATCTGTCATTGAAAAGACAAGGGCAAAGTGGTCAGTACCCCATAATTCGAGTACCTAGTACTATGTCATTAATCTGCCTGAAAATTTGTGGATAACAATTGATTGACATTTTTGAAAATGAGATCAACATATTTGCAATACCTCATTTTGTTTTCTGTTCCTTGACTTTTACTGACATCCAGTGGAGACACACTCAAACCTCTTTCAGGGGCTAATACCAATTCTTTTCTTGTAAAGCACCTCTAAGTTAGGTTACCAATGGAATGGAAAGCCTGCTTTGAATGTATCTGGTTTTCAGAAGGCCCTTCCATGCTATATTCACAATACACATTCCTTTACAAATTCAGTCCTTAAAACTGTTTCACTTCAAACATTATGTATTCCCAGTTCTGACAAATCCATTTTCATAGTTTAGTTGCTGTTGCACTGGTACAAATCCATATTCTCCTTCTTCTTCATTTTATCAACCTACAAATATAGGAAAATAGATCAGAAACAACGCATGCTTCAAAGACTGTGTCCTCATCACTGTCAAATGAAGCCATCTCTGTGTTCTCATCATAATTTGAAAGAAGGCCAGCATATTATTTTTGTATGTGTGAACTCTGCTTACCGACTGGAGGAATTTGTGAATACCATAATTAAACCCTGCATAAGTACATACAAGACACAGATCTTAACAAGGGAGCATGTGGGATTCATTAACTAGAATCATCTTAAGAATAAATGGAAATTAAACAATGTTACCTGAGCTTTTTTTCTTATACTTCTCAAATAACAGTAGCTCCTAGAATCCATACTTATTACAGACAATTTAAACCCCAGCAATCCAACAAAGTTCAATGCAGTGGATTTGGTCATGCTGAGACGATCAGCAGAAAAACACAAACCTAAAGCCCACACTTCCATATCCTATCCACACTACTGACTATTACTCAATAGCCACTCAAGAAAAGCAGAGGTGCTCTGAGGTTTACATCACCCAAGATGTCTACAACCCTTCCACAAGAATGAAAAGGGAATCATATCCAGACTGGAGAACATATGTTTGCTACAACTAAAATACCCATATTTAAAGGTGCAGCATGTTCTTCCTGAATACATGCATGCAAATCGCACTTAGATTACAAGGGAGCTCTGGACAAGGAAGCTGGAAGCTAGCACAGTCTTATATGAAAAGTCTTCACTCAGCCATCTAAGAGGGAAAAGCACAACGGAGCTCATTACCCCTGGTGAGTCACCTTTTACCATGAAGTTATGTTCTTTGCCTAGGCAATTGTTAATCAACAGCAGGAGTGGGAGACACTTCCTTTAGTAACACTTTTTTTGTTTTGTTTTCCAAATACATAAAATGTCTGCATATTGGAAAGATAGGTTCGGCCTGAATTTCTCAGGTAAGCATGTTTCACCTGGAAACCTAGGTTTCAAAACATTCACATAGCTTACAGTGCTATATGAACTGCTGAAAACCTGGATCAAGTGGCTAGCAACAATGGACATGATAGCTCCCACAATAGTGCCTGCAGAACAGGAAAGACATGAGCTCACACTGTGTGAGATACAGGTCTGGTAAACGAACAGCAATAGGAAAACTGCAATTGTCCTTACAGTGAAGCTATTGCAAGGCAAACTGACAAGAGTGGGTCCCTCACTCTTTCTCTCTTAAAAATATTAAAATATAGAATAACAATAGCAACAACAAAGACGGGCTGAAGATGGGCTTAAATACTACAGATAATCTCCTCAAATTCAGGCAAAACTGATTCAGGGCCATGTGTCCAATCTGTGAAGTTCAGTTGTCTTTGAAGAAAAAGTAATTCTACTGGACTACCCTCATCTCAGTTCCAGAAGGGAAAAACAAGTGGGCAGTATAATTACTCTTGTGTGTCTCTGTGAACGCAAGAGCAAGAGCATGTTCTCTGAAATACGTAATCACTCCCAAGACAGTGTCCTGGCACGTCTCAGATAATCCATATGACCTTCTGGCCTGTACCTCAAATAGGAACGCCTTCTTTGTTTGTTTTCTTTGGCATGGATCTCCCTCTTACTTCACCTCCACTTTAAGCTTCCTGCTTTCAGAAACTATTTCTCTGACAGAATGTGCTATCTAGCAAGGTTGGATGACAAATTTCTCTATGGGCAGAAAATAATACTTTCTGTAGAGCCCGGGGTTGCTAAACGAGGTATCTCCACCCATCCGTTCTTCAACCCACCCATTCTGTTCTTCAAAAGAAAGAACTCCTTTCTAAAACAGTTTCAGTGGTTGTCAAGTATCAGAAGTATCCTGATCTGTAGAAGTGCTATCTCATACCTATTAATGTCAAAACAACAGCAGAATGTGGCCCTGACAAGGACTGGTCATCTTAGTAGATGTAGTATTACTCATCATTAGTAGTCACTAATCAGTCAGATCATTAGTAGTCTGTGCACACAGTCCTGTCAGCCTCCCTGGTCTGCTACAGCTTTCATTCCTCAAGGCAAGAACTGATAGGAAGCAGGCCATCAGGACAAAATCCTGATGAATTCCAGTAATATCCAAGTTTGGCTTTCTCTGGAACTGAGGAATGAGAAGCAGGAAACCATTTTTTTGCTGCACTGGAGAGATCTACAACACCTTTCCACAGACAGTTCACCCAGGTGAGTAACTAGGAGACCCAGGTTTAGAACCTACAACCAGTGTCTGCAGTTCTCCTGCTCCTCCTGCTGCCCCACATCCCAGCTGAAGATCCAGCCATGGCTTTCTCTCCAGCAAGACCTAAGATGGCCATCACCTGTTTTTGCTTTGGGCTGCGTTGTGCTGTTACATGCTGTCTATGGTGGAACTTTTACTGCACCTCATAGCTTGAGCAGCTTAAATGATGTTTCAGCTAACAACAGGTATGTGTGTGACAGTGAAAAGAAAACCCAAGGAAATCTACACAAGGCTTTTGCCCAAAGCCTATAGATTTAAACAGAAGTCTTACTGAAAGGCAACAGATTTGATTTTAAGGACCTCTAACACTGCCTATATAACGTGATGTACTAACTGTGTCAAAATTCTGAACGACTTTTAGGAAAAGAAACACCATCAGAAAGCAGTAGCATTTCTCTAGTTAAAATGCAGAGAAGCAAACAGAAGCAATAACATTCAGGTTCCAACTTCAAGACTCCATTTTCCTGCACTCTATGCAAATAATTCAGTCAACTCCACCCTTCTTATGCATTTCCAAGCCCTAACATGGACATACAGACAGGGTAGTCAAGTTTTCTTTATAACAGAGATGTAAATGCTTCTGAAATGCAAGCCAGGAGACTATCACAGACAGAAAGAATTACATTGCTATCATGTGTTTGTTTGCATACTAATCACATGATACTCAAAACGGATGACATTTGGTCATTATTTGCTTCCAACTGCCAGTGACTAAGTTAGAAGATGGAGAAGTTTAAAAAATATCCCAACAAAACACAACTCCCCCCTCCTCCTTCTCCAAAATAAAACAGGTAAGACTGTAGCACTGTCAGGAAGGACAAAACCAAATAGTTATTAAAATATTTATTTTACACACAAACTGCCTTGATGTGTACCATACTTCTCTGTGTTTCAATTAATTTCAAATGCCAAGTGTAAGCAGCATGTTAAATACATTGACAAGATGTCTCATTTCATGTAACATGCAGTTCTTTGTCCTTTGTAAGCACATTCTTTAAGACTTTCAGCAATGTTCTCAGCGAATCTTGGTAAAGATCCCTGCCCTTGCTGGAGAAGTTTCAATGTGGCACAGCCTAAATCCACGATTTAGTTATAAATGATTAATTAATAACACCTCTCTCTCCAGGCAGGCCTTCAACACAATGCAGTTGAAAGCAAATTGTTAGTAAGTGCCTCAGTGTATACTCTTTGAAATACAAATTGACATTTGAATTATGTTCTGTGCAATTCAGAGCACAAAAGGACTCAACCTTGTACTGGAGTTTAGATAGTGGAACATCACGTGAATGGAATATTTTAATAATAATTGTTCTGTGCATGTCGGATTTGGGGTCCCAATTTATGAATCTTAGAACAGAATCTGCTTGCCTACCTACCTGAAAACTTCAGCTTGCCAGCTTGCCTGAGCATCACACTCTTAAACATTAGGCATGCCAAATTAATGCAGACACTTCAGTAAACATACACTCAGGTGACGAGGACAACAATATGCAAGTTAGACACTGGCAGAAGGAATTCTGAACAATCAGTTCCCATCTGATCAATTCACAGGCTGATCAGGGATTTGGCAATACCTCGTGCTCCCACACTGGAACGGTGTATGTCAGGTGCAGCACTACGGCTTCATGTGATCTATGAACACCAAGATTTAAGACTAGATCCTTTCTTTAAAGAACATAATAACAACTAATCCTTAATTCTTGGTACATGAAAATTGTAGTGGGATGCACAAGGGGGCTAAAAAGAACTCATGGTTGTCCCATATCCTTGGCAGGTTAGCTGAGGAGATACTAAACCAGCAAAGGACTACTAAAACATCTGCTCCTGGGATGGCATCCTAGGAGGGCAGACTAGGGAAGCCATAAGATCTACCTCACCACATGCCTGTTCTGGCTCCTCCTAAGAATGAGACCAGAAGAGGAAGAGGAAACAAGTCGTCATATGGGACAACCAAGCTACTACTAGGAGCTTATATTCCTAAAGACTCCTGTGGTAAACTTTTGCTGAATAGCATTCTTTTGACCTCTCTCACTTGACACAGCCTCAGACTGGGCTCAAGAATACCTTGGCATGGGTGGCACAGCAAGGCTTTTTGTTTTATATAGACAGCATAGGTCCTGTGAGGTAAAACTGCCTCAAGTCTACTAAAAACTGTGGGCACAAGCAGCTGCCCCACAAAATTCTGCTTCACGACTGTTTATATACCTCTGCGAACCACTTGTAGAGTCCCAGCTCAGATATAACTGAGAACCATTAAAAACTTCTCATCCATGCAAAAATAGCACAAATTATATTAAGCAATATATCTCATGATCAGGCTTTCATAAAAGAAACTAATTATACACACAAGATTATAAATTCAGTAATACCTTAACACAATAGTGAAGTGTCACAGATGAGTTATCTATCACTCAGTGTCTGTTTTACTTGGTCTGTGCATTATGAACCATATGTGCAACCATATGTGTTATTAGCAAAAAAGCACAATTTTACTCTTTCTTACAATGAAAGTACAGACAAGTGCGGATTTCCCAGGAGGTTTAAGCAGATTTGTGCTACCACTAGCAGAAGTGTGCAAGGAGTGCATGCCTCATGTCTGATGCAGGTGCAGCCATGCCTCTCTTTGACACAGATTCGCAGTGGCTCTATCATTGACAGATTAACATCCTCAGTTTAAAAGAAATTATTAGACTTCAAGAGCAGTTTTAAAAACAAAACTAAATTGCTTTAATTAAAGAGTCAAAAGCCCCTCACCCTCCGGAGAATATTGTCATGCAGGATGTGTGGAAGCAAACCAAGTGATGCAGGAAATGCCTTCCTGACACCTAGGAGGTATGAAAAATACAGGACTGCAAGTAGGAACCAAGATCATGCAAATATAAAATGTAAAGTCTTTGTGTGCATCTGGAAAGCAAACAAAGAATGAATCTTCTGATGAGTCAATATAGATATCAACTGCAAGAAATTATACATGCAGTACAAGTCAGTCAAGGGCATGTCCTACAGGTTTTGTAACATGCACAAGCAATACCATTAAGATACATTTGGGTCAGATTCATATTTCACCAAGCATGTGTAAGAAACACTCAACAGCAAAACCAGAAAAATTGTTTCCCCCTAACCCTTCTTCTAGAACTAAAAAGCAAATGCTGCTTTTAATTATCATAGATTAAAGAAAAGCTCATTAAATTATTTTTCATAATAAATTGTGCATAAATTATTTCATAAATAATGAAACCATTCAAAGCTAGGTCACAGCTGGTCTTTGCACAAATATACAGTAGGTAGAAAACAGAAAAAATACAGGTCCTTCTCCTAACCTACTGCAAGGAACATTTGATTTTAATTCCTGCTTTAAAAGATAGCAACATTTGCTCTATGCCAAAGCACATACAGGCATAAACATACCCCACTAAGAGTTTTGCAAGAGCAGGAGACGTTTCACCAGAACCACTGAGATGTTTCATGATGCTCAGAGTTCAAGAGGGACAGCTTGGGCAGCAGAGAACCAGCCCTGAGCCTGAAAGCTGAAGCCAGATGCAAGTTGAAAATAAGGTGCAAACTTTTAACAGAGGAGATGATTAATCGCTGGAATGAGCTACCAAGAGAAGCAGCAGACTCTCCACCCCTTGAGATCCTTGAATCATGTCTGAGCACTTCTCTGGAAGATCTGCTTAGCTGAACAAATGTTTCTCCGTACAGGACAGTTGAGATGGGTAACATGAAACTGCTTGCATTACAAAACAAATTGCACAAGGCGATCAAATGTCTCTCCTGGCCTTAAGTCCTGGATGATTCCATGAATTACACGTAAGCATCTCCTTAGGCTCAGGACCTTGGACTGCACGTTATTCATGAAAATGCTTTCATATTTATTTGTAATACACTACATACATAAACACGAGACATGTAAAAAACTTAATTTCCATGGCCATTACAGAAAAACATGGTAATTTATTTAGTTTTTCTCTGACTTTTAAGAAGCATATTTGAAAAAAAATGGGTTTAGATAACTCAGGGAAAGATTACTTTTCTCAATTCTACAGTTTCACTTAAAATTAATGATCTCTATTTACACACAACACTATTAAAAGGTTCATTTTACTACAAAACTTTAAATTACTTCAGCTATTAAAAGCTACACAGATATTTGCACACCTCTGGTTTTGGAGTGCTTACATATCATATAATTTTAAGCCTTCTATGCAAAACTTGATGTATCAATATTCTAAAGGCTTGGCAAACCTATCGTCCGACATTGGCCTTACAAATTGGGGCTTTACATGGCAATTTTCAGCATAAAAACCTTACTTGTCTACCAAAAGGCTCCTCTCTTAAAATCTCTAGATATTCTCCTACTATAGCAATCTTTTCTTTCTTCCTGGAGTTTAGTCAACAGTCATCTTCAGCCACTTCTCTTGGCAGGTTGGGCTTTTTCACAATGTTACAATTAAGAACTTGATCCTGAATCCTTAATTCACTTGTTGAATAATAACAAAAATTTTTGTGTTTGGATTAAATCAACTTTGAAGTTTATTTATTTTATGTGAGAGAGAGAGAGATGATGAAAGACTAGGAAGTTTCCAGCACAGGAAAACCACTTTCTCATTTCTAGTCTGTCCTTGTATTGAAACAAAAAATATGCCACTCACACAGATGATGTAATTTGTTTTCAACCATTACAAGAGTGAAGGGCAATCAAGGGGTAGACTCACAACTTGTGAGAAGTTGTCACCCATCTCTTCACTCAATATCAAACTGGACAGAGACTGGTCAGAGCACTCACACATACACATCATGCTTCAATCTCGATATCCAGTTCAAATTCTTTTTACTTCCCAAGGTGAACTGAATGATTTTCTTTTCTGTTTCAGAAAAAATTTCCAAGCCTCTAGTCATGGAATAGCCATGAAAATGTCCCCTACTAGAGCTATTCTAAAAAAATGAAGAGCACGTGGGAAAATGACCATATTACATCACTCACGCATGGGAGTTGGGATCTATGCATTTCAGACCTCTGTCAAACTAGGACAGCTTCTGCACAGGAGAGTGCAAACTCCTTCCACCAGAACATCCTCCATTAGTTTGGAAAATACAAATTTTCAAACCGTCACAGCAGAGAATCTAAGTCTCCCATTAGACTTAGAGATTGAAAGGAAATTCTTAATTACTCCTGATCATTTTACCCCATCTCCTTCCCCTCCTCAGTTCCAGTGAAAACCGACTCCAGCACTTGACTCCAATTTTCAAGTTATCTCAGGCCAAGAACTTGGAAGAAAGTAGTTTAATTTCACAGAAATTAATCTTTGAAGGAAAGAGGTCAGCTTATAAACAGCAGAAGGAAAACCTCCCTTTGTCAATTTAAAAAACAGAGGTTTTTTCAGCTTTAATACAGAATTGCTGAAAATTTTGATATTTTCAAATACATACAGGACTGGAACCCTCAAGATTCTGACTTATTTCTTGCTATCGCCCACCTTCCTCATTTTTTTCTCCAGATGCAGCTTGGATGTCCTAATCCAACTCCCATTTCAGTAACATTTAAATTCACACTTATTTTGGGGCATAGGTTTTCAAATCCAGTTGTCTAAATGGAGGGATTAAATTCTCTGAACTCTAGCTTAGCTGTACTGAAGCAGAAGTAGAAGTAAACCTTCCTAACAAGCTTTTTACATAAATAGTCAGCTTTACAGTTTCAGTCTGCAGACTGAAAGAGGGATGGATAAAAAGCAACAGGAAAGGAAAAAGCAAAAACCTTTAGGATGAAGTTTACACTCTTATTTTAGACTTTTGGCAAAGTCAGGGTTCAGGAAGAGCATAAAACAGACCTCATGAAAGGTGTACAAACTGTACTGGAACATGACAGGAAAGTCATTTGTCTCCATCAATATTTTTCTTTTGCACATACAAATCATGCTAGCTCCTTTAGGACACTACAAACTCCAAGTAACTGCATGCACCACCAATCCACACATGCTTCAAAAGCCAAATGAAAAATGCATTGTAGAAAAAAAAGGCAAGAGAATAACAAGTCTTGAATTTATCACAACAAATTCTGGAGAATGGAATATATCCCTACATAGTATACCTCAAAACATGGACAAGTTAGGTAAACATCTGTCTTTGAAGAGGCTGAAGAATTTAAAACAGACTAGTAATGATCCACAACAGTTGTGCAGCATATTACAAATATTTCTTTTAAATAGTTCAAGATTTTGTAACAGAACAGCCACAAAAAAATGGTATGTTCTTTTGTTTAAAGATTTGTTTCTAAATTGTTTCAAAAAGTTGACATAACTTAACGGTGCACCATTGTGAACTGGAATTAGTATAATAAACACTCATAAATTTGCAATAGTAGGAAATAAAATCCAAAAACACTTGTTTGCTTTCTTCAAAACCCAAAAGAAATCCAAAATTTTAAAATTTAATTTACAAGTTTTCAAAGAGGATTGCTGCCATGAAAAGTGCTTCATATTTTTGCACTCTAGATTCAGTTTCCTCTTCTATTACCTCACTGCAAAATATACTATTTAGAATATTTTTTTTATTTTGTTCTTATTTTGTTTCTTTGTTTATGCTATGCATAAATATGTATAGCATCCTTGATTTTCAGGAAAGCAGTCTAATTGAAAACAGAAGATTTAACTTTTACTGCCAGATAGTGAGAAAAGTTAAAAGCCAAACAGATTAAAAGGAGAATAAAAGTACTGCAATTGGAAAGTAATTTTCCTCTGCTGGGGACAATAATCTGTACGTCTTAAATTTCTTAATAGAAGTAAGTTTTAAATAACCTGCTTTAATATCCTTCTCTCAACATATTGCTACACAGTGCTACATTTTTATCACAGCTGTTATAACAACTTTATATTTATCATCAAGTCCCAGCTCTCAGAGACAGGGGAGTCAGGTGATTGTATAAGTCTGAACAGCCCCTTAAGAAAAGAGTAATTCCTAGTTCCAGTAGTTGCAGAGAAAAAACAAAAATCCAGAAGTCTGGTTCTGTTACACCCTAATGACTCAAAACTCCCAAATATGTTATCACATACACTGTGTTACTCTTAGATCATTTTGAAGATCCCTCCATTTAGTTAAAAGCTCTTGGACAACGGCAAATAGGCATATGGCCTTCAGACTAATTCCCAAGTGGATCTCTCAGAAACCAGGAGATTATTGTCAACACATGAATGAAATTTCTGTAAAGGACTGAAATATTTATAACTAGACAGACAGAAATAAATCCTATCGTTTCTCTAGGTGTATATATAAATGTGCAGAAAAGAAATAGAAAATAAAGGTCTTTGCGACTTGTAGCAAATTGAATAATTACAATTACTACAACTACTTCTTCTGACAGAAGTAATGCTCCTGAGAAATTTCTGTATCAGAATAGTTTGAAAATTAAGTGCCTATTTCCATGAACTCCTGGAAGAACTACTTTAGGTACTGGCTTCCCACCCATATACCAGATGTTTCTTCCTTTAGTTAGGGATTTGAAATCCAACAGGATTGGTATTTGACTCAAATGTGGTCACTGCATATTTTTAAAGTTACTTCATTGAACAATAACTGCATTAGGCAAAAAGAAAGTGACAGTAAAACATGTTTCAGTCTCTAAGTATTAAATAAAGTTGGTTTCAGTGTGCATTACAGAGGTATTTATGTATTGTTGAAAAATTACCACAGAAACTGAGTCATAAACCTCATTTACACAAGGGCAATCAAAGACAGTCCTTGATAGAAATTCCAAGGGAAATTCCAGGGGAAATTCCAGGGGGTCCCATGCAAATCACTTGAGAAGTCAGCAAGAACATAATATCCAAACACAAATTAAGTGAAATCTTGGCTCTAATGCGGATGCTGCACGTGAGAACGGCTCTAATTGATGGCCACATGGTACACATTACCACAGAACTTGCTGGATCTCAAAGACCTGAACTGTCACAGCAAAAGAAGAACATTAAATTTAAAAAAGCTAACTTGCAAAAAGCTGCTCACTGAAAGTAGTAATTCCTCCATTATAAAAGAGCTATATATATTTATTATCACAGAGGGTCTTAACAGCTGTGGTGAAAGTTAAAATTATGCAACAAAAAAGCAAGCTTTGAAGAGCACAGCTAAGTTGATTATTGTAATTCATATCTGGAAGTGAAAACACACATCCTTAAAATCCCTCCATCTGACGTAAGAGGTGACAGCCTGTTCAGAAATACAGATAACACTGAATGTATCATCTTTATGCTCTCACTGAACGATTTAATCCTACCAGAGTGGTGACATTCAAAGACCTTAAGGGAATCTGGCCAAACAAATCATCGTTTGATCCAGACCCACGTCTGTCACCTACATATTACTGAAATACGTAATTATTGCCAATAAGGAAAAGACAAAAGATTGATCAGAAAAAGGCCTGAGCACAATTCACTCTTAGAAGGCATATCAATGAGCAACAATTCTTGCTACTTCCCAGATACATGGGAGTCCGATTTATCTCTGCAAGATTATAATTTCCTTTCCTATAAATACCTCAAAGTAATGACACAATAATGTTTACATGCACAACAGTGAATTAGTAACAGCAACTGAACATGTTCATAGTCAAAAAGTTAACACTATGAGGAGTCCATCAGTTTCTTGCCAGTATCAATCCAGCAAAAAATTACACAATTCCTACCACAATCGATAGGAAATATTACGTGAGGTCTAATACAGATAGTTTTGCTGTCATCATCAGACAGGCTGATGACCACACTTATAGTCTTAATTTTTGCCATTACAAGCTAATGCCTGCAGCTGCTTAAAATGGATAAGGCAGATAATCTATATAATTTCATAGACCAACAAGAAGTTTAAATGTAATGCAGATCTGAACTGAAATACAGTATTGTTTTATAGAAATGAACATAGAAGAGAGAATGCTACATCTGAGATGGAAAGAAACCTAAGTGTGTTTGCTGCAATTTACAAAGTAGAGAACAGGGAATCTGCATTTCAGAACACTAAAACACCTGACATAAGAAATTGCAAATCCAGAAGAATAAATTTTTAATACAATAAATTCTTTCTATAGTGATTCCCTCTAGAATTCCATCTATAGAAGGACATGATACTTCACGTATCACTGGAGAACAACAAACACAGCATCTGCATTTAAAAAAGAAAAACACGTGAGCAAGGTCACTGCAAATTAAACTTAAGGCCTAAAATAATATTAGCTCATTCCCAGTAGTATAAAAATCTTTAAAACCAACATAACATACAATTAAAGGCATAGACAAAATGAGAATTAATACATTATTATTTATCAAAGGCAGGTAGTATCAGAATAGCCTGTTTCTCTCAGAGGGTAGCTAATTTTCTGAGAATTAAAATTGAGTAGATCAGATCTTAACAAAGCATTTGGTAGCATGCCATGAGAGGAAGTTGGTAAAATGGAGATTGATACTGTAATATTAGACAGGCGGAGATAGCTATAGCAGATACCATGAAAGCCTTACTCCAAGATGCAGAAGGTCTAATACAGTTCCTGCAGACCTGATCTTGACAGCAACATTTTTTTATAACTTTGGCATGAAAATATGCACAAGAGGATGAAATCTGCTTAAAAGACCAATACTGATGTGACTGAGGTATCATTCAGGAAAAACTGGAGTGTTCAGAGACAGTATGAAATGCAGTAACATGATACAAAAGTAATAAACTTTGGAACCCAAAAGTAGAAATTTATTGTTCGGAACTGACAGAGGAGAAGGCGGGGAGAGGTTTAATTCCAGGATCGATTCAGAGATCACAGTGAGCCACCATAGATCAAGCAGCCTGAAAGAGGCAACTGTGATTTAACAGCGTGCCGAATGAGACACTGACACACATATTTATCAACTGCAATGTTGTGTGTAATTCTGGTTACTTACATATAAGAAGAAAAGAGTCAAACAGGAGAATGATGCTACAAAAAGCAGAGGAAGTGTAAAGCTTACATCCCAAGAGGAGACTAAAGAGATTTCAGCTTATTTAGCTCTGCAGAAAAGAAACAGATGGAACATGATTACAGAATCACAGGGTATTGGAACATGATTACAGAATCACAGGGTATATGTTGGGTTGGAAGGGGCTCACAAGGATCATTGAGTCCAACTCCTGGCCCTGCACAGCACCATCCCCAGGAGGCACACCTTGTGCCCGAGAGCATTGTCCAAACTCTTCTTGAACTCTGTCAGGCTGGTGCTGTGACCACTGCACTGGGGAGGCTGATCCAGTGCCCAACCATCCTCTGTGTGAAGAAACTTTTCCTAATACCCAGCCTAAACATTCACTGACACAACTTCAGGCCATTCCCTCATGTCCTGTCACTGATCACCAGAGAGAAGAGATCAGTGTCTATCTCTTCTCTTCCCCTCATAGGGAAGTTGTAACTGCAATGAGGTCTCCCCTCAGTCTCCTCCAGGCTGAACAGACCAAGTGACCTCAGCTGTTCCTCCTACCGCTTCCCCTCAAGGCCCTTCATCATCCTTGTGGCCATCGTTTGGACACTCTTTAATAGTTTAATGCCTTTCTTATATTGCGGTGCCCAAAACTGCACACAACATTTGAGGTGAGGCCGCCCCAGTGCAGAGCAGAGCAGGACAATCTCCTCCCTTGCCCGGCTGGCGATGCTGTCCCTGATGCCCCCCAGGACAGGGCTGGCCCTCCTGGCTGCCAGGGCACTGCTGACTCATGTTCAGCTTGTTATCAACCAAGATACACAGGACCCTTTCCTCAGCACTGCTTTCCAGCATCTCATTCTACAGCCTGCATGTACATCCAGGGTTGCCCCATCCCAGGTGCAGAATCTGGCATGTTCCCTTGTTGAATTTCATAGTTATTAAATGCCCATCTCTCTAATTTGCACAGGTCTCTCTGCAGGTTCTCTCTGCCTTCAAGGCACTCAACAGCTCTTCCCAGTTTTGTACCATCTGCAAGCTTGCTCAGTATCCAGGCCAGCCCTGTGTCTAAGTCATTTACAAAGATGCTGAAGAGCACAGGCCCAAGGATGGAGCACTGCAGAACCCTACTAGAGACCTGAACATATATTTTCAGGCAACAAGCTGGAGGGAGAGGAACAGTCTTCAAGTTACAGAAGAGTACATGTGAAGCAACTCCAAGATGATTCTGCTTAGTCCCTAGCTGGCAAATAACACCCCTGATCTATCATGTTTAACATAAACTAAACTTATTTTGGAAATCACCACAAGAGAGTGGAGGCCTATTTCAGGCCACTGAATTTTTGCTGGTTTTGTCTGGGGTACAGTTAACTTTTTTCGCAGTGGCTGGTATGGGGCTGTGTTTTGGATCTGTACTGAACACAGGGTTAATAATATCGAGATGTTTTTGTCATTGCTGAGCAGGGCTTACACAGAGCCAAGGCCTTTTCTGCTTTTCCTACGGCCACACTGCTGAGGAAGTTGGGGGTGAATGGGAGGTTGGGAGGGGACACAGCCAGGACAGGTGACCCCAACTGACCAAAGGGACATTCCAGACATATGGCATCATGCTCAGCATATAAAGTGGGGAGAAGAAGGAGAAGGGGCGGGGGGGGATATTTGGAGTGATGGCATTTGTCATGTGCAGTGCCAAGGAGCCACTGCACATGACAAGGCCCTGGAGACGGCTGAACACCTGCCTGCCCACGGGAAGCAGTGAATGAATCCCTTGTTTTGCTTTGCTTGTGTGCATGCTTTTGCTTCCCTGTTAAACTGTCTTTATCTCTATCCGTGAGTTTTCCAGCTTTTACCCTTCTGATTCTTTCCCAGATCCTGCTGGTGAGGGAGTGAGCGAGGAGCTGAGCAGGGCCTGGCTGTTGGCTGGGGTTAAACCACAACAGAGGTGAACTCTAGGCAAACCTTTGGGTATGCCTTCAGCTGGTTTTGACTATTATAACCACGTTATGCTGCTGCAGTTCAGCCCCTATGTTTGTGCAGAAACTGCTGAATGAAGGAGGGAGCCTGAACAGGGACTGCTGAACAAATGACTGTTGTGAGGTTAGAAAAAATGCACCTGAATAATTTAAATTTACCTCAGAAGAACAGAGTATTCAAAGATCCCATGAGGAACACTGCTCCAAGTCCTGCAGAAACTCTGTCACAGCACTCTTAAGCTGCAGATAATAGAAAGCAAAAGTCTCAAAAATGTTTTACACAGCAGAGATGAGCTCAGAGTTAGGGACTGCTGGAGGATTGCAATTTACCATCTAATGCAGTTCTTGAAGGGCATTCAGCTAGAAATTTGAATAAAATAAACTGTGCAGTCTGAGAATTAAGAATGAAATAAACTGGCAAAGCTTATTAGTGATAAGGTTGGTAAGTTGCTAAAGTTCAGCTAAACTTTAAAGACATGATGAAGGTGGCTCAGGGGGAGTGTGTACCATTATGCAAAATTAAGCACAAAATTTCAAAGCCAGTAAGTCTGAGTGACAAGTTGGTTAAGTTAATTGCAAGCAAAAATGGAGCTCTAAAAATTACAGGGAGCACAAAACTAGAGCATTGTTACTTGTAAAAAGAAAAATCAAAGGAATGTAATGATGGTACTTGAAGCGCACGAAGGAATAATGAAGCACAAATAGCTAGGAATATTAAGACTAACAATAAGGGTTTTTAAAATATATTGGAAGCTTGAAAAATGCTAGAGAACATTTAGTTCCATAAATAAGGTGATGTAGTAAGGAAATATTTGCTGTTTGGAAAAAGAATTACAGAATAATGCATTCCTTTTTTGTATTTGAATTTCACAAGCAGAATATTCTCGAATGTGAGATCTTAGAGAGCATACTGTGGCCAGGAGAAATTCAGAAGGAAGAAAGAACCTAATACTCTTGTTTATTGCTAATAAATATCTGAGATCTCGCTTGAACTAAAATGTTGACTCTTAAGCTTGCCTTGCATTTTTCATTGCTTTAAAAAGGTGAAACTTCTTTTAGGAGAAAAAGCTTCAGCATAGCTTGCAACAGAAACCTGAATCTAGACAGAAGCCCCTGTTATGTCCACAGTTGCTTGCTGACACCATGAACATTCATTCAGAAAGGACTATATTACAAGCAGTAGTAAATAACCATTTGTTGACCACGGCATTAAGCTCAGTGAACCTTGTGAAAGTTTAGAATCTCTAGATTCCTAAAATCTCTAGATATGCCCTCTTCATAAGCATGCATCATTCTCTGCATCATTCCAAATCAGTAACACAGGAATAAAATATAAGGACTGTATCCTTCCCCAAATTAGTGTTACTTCAGTTTTCCTTATCAGAGTTAGGATGAAAAAAACTAAGCCAAACAAAAATAAAATAAAACTCTGCTTCTTCCTGCTGTTTAACTTCTTTCAAGGCCTCGTGGGTGCAGTCAGTCACTGCCTGCTCTCAACCATAAACTCCTGGGCTGGCTGCACACTGGCAGCACAGAGGGAGGGTCAGCTGGTGGGCTTCTGTGCAGGCAGGACAGTGTACCCCAGGGATGGGAGATCCCTGTGAGGCAGGGGCAGGAAAGCAGCTTGTGTGCTCACTGACATGAAGGCTACTGTCAAGCACACAGAAAGACACAATGGCAGAACTGAAGCTGCAAGAAGTATTCTCTCTTAATTTTTTTCAATATTAACTATGCCTTTACCATCAAAGACCTTGATGATTTGGGGCTTTTTGGCTTTTCTTCCCTTTGCTTCTGTTTGACAATAAGAAACACTTGGGTGGAAGGAATGCAGGGCATCTTCCCCAGAACTACCTGGAAGACAGCAGAATGAAAACCCTTGTCATCACAGGGCTGAGCTGGACAAGAGAGACACTATTTAGTCTAGGGGTAAAACTCATTCAAAAATTGGCAAATGCACAAGTATTGAACAAGGTCACAGCTTTATGATTTCTTGCTAATGAGCAAGAACACAAGGTGCTAGATTATGGTGAGGGGCTCTTAGTTAAGAAGAATCAAATCGAAGCAATGCATTTAAAGTAGTAAATGATTGTATCAGTTTGCAACAAGCTTTAGTCCATTCCTTTGTATTTGCTAATTTAGCTTTTGGAGAGACAGATGGCTTAAGTTTTCCTTGATAATTTTCTTTTCTCTCTTTTTCCTGAAGGTGGATACAGCAATTAGTTTTGGTTTGTTTTTTTCCTAGCATAAGTAGCTAATGAAATAAACTAATATACTCTGAAAAAACAGAGTGAAAAAACCCAAAGAACCTCAAAACTCTAAAAAAGTAAGAGTGTGTAAATACTGTTTGTGTTGTTCCTCAGATGGATGGCCCTTGGCTTGTTTCTTTCCCTACCCAACACTGGGGCTTGTGGTATCAAAAAATGGCTGTCTGAGCCATTAGCAGCCAAAACAAACACAAAGATAGCCAAAAATGGAGGAAATAGAGACACTGAGCCATAAACATTCCTACTTTAATGCAGCAATTCAAGTTCATCAAGGTTATTATTCAGGGTGTGAGTGATCCTCCACATAACAAAGTATAGAAAAAGTGCAGGATAGTTATGAAATCTATGAGGATGTAGTCTTTACTACTTTCCTGCTACTTCTGGTTACAGTTTATCTGGGAGTATGTCATCAAACCCCATGACAAGATTAGTCTAATGACCAAAACACTTGGTCATCTTCTCCTTATTAGCTCAGCTAGCATGTTAATGAGCTGCAGAACAAACACAAATGTACTATGCTGTTTGCCTCCTCCTCCAGCTTTTACTTCAGCTATCTACCCTAACACAGAATGGATAAACAGTTTTCTTGCCAAATAGTAGTGGATTAGCCACAGCAGTGGTGACGACAGCACAGTGTGTGGAAGGATAAGAGTTACAATAGACATTCCCAAAGCAGTAACGTGAGCTGGGATAAGACGGGAATGAAATGTCATCATCCAGATGAACATTTACACACTACGGAAATGATGACTAGTATTTGGATTGAGCAGAAGGGCGAATTCAGCGTCACACCAACTCCCAACAAAGTTGATCTGACCAAGATCATATACGCTGAAATTTAATCCCATAATCCAGTTCTCCATTTTGAATACAGGTTAAAAGTTACTAAAATTTATTCTATACAGTAAAACAAAATATAAATACTCTAATAGTCATACCATAATACCTGTGATTGGAAATACTTTGCTTTTTATATTCTTTCAACCTTGGCCCAATCCTGAGACCTATTAAACCTGTACTTCATATCTACCTGAAAGCCCTGCCAATTTTCATAGCCTCTCAGGACAGGAAAATGAATTGAATGTATAGTTGAAAATAATAAAATAATAAATAATTATAAATAAAACTACCAAGATTTCAGGGTGCCTGGAATAGCTGAAGTGAAATCCATAATTTGCTATGCATAAAAAGGAAAAGCACTGTGACATTATATCTATGCTCTTTATGATTTTAAAATTAATGCAATATTTAGAAAATCAAACAGAATATTTTACGACCTGTTCAGTTCTGCTACTTCTGTATATACATATTAATGTAGTAAAATTGTTTACCACTCTGTGAGCTGGAGCATGTTCATTACATTTTGTACACGGTAAGAACAACTGAAGTAGAAACGCTTGTAAGATCTTAAACCTTCAATCCAGTTTTCAGTCCCACCACAATTTTTCTATGCATTCAGATGGTGAGCCCAGGTTTCTATCAGAAGGCATGAAAAATGGGCACATTGTATGGAAAACTATACTCCAGACTGCAAGAAGCTCTGGCATTGCTGGGAGGGCAGTGGAAGAACCCCTGAGAACCACCCCGCTTTTTTAGTCCAAAGCATCAGAGAGATCTTCTGGAAGACGTGAGACCATAAGTAAGTCTACAAGCATAAATCTTGTAACTTATTAGAGGAGAAAACTGTTTCTTTCCCTGAAATGTCCATTTTTTTATATAATCCCAATTCTTTAAAAATTCTTTGGCGACTCTTGTGTCATAACATATAACACTATTCCTGAATTAACTGGCACTTAGAACGCTCTGGTTCACAAAACTTCTTGTGAATCTAAATATAAAATTTAGGAAAAATTTCTCAAAATGTTTCTGGGGCCCATTATTTACTTTCATTTTTCTGTATCATTTTCTACCTTTCTCATTACTGGATGTCCTTCAGCTCTTTTCAGCACACCACTTATCCTCTCAGTCATTTCTGGTGCTCGTCCCTCCTCTCTTAGACCAGCAAGTCTGAAGATCTCTCTGATTCACTGCCTGGGTTATATTTCATCACATCTGCCACATTATCTGCAACAACCATCATTAAAAAGGCTGCTGCATTATCCCTAGAAAGGGAGCAACATTTCAACGGCTTTGTGCAGCAAATGCACTCGGGGAGGGTTTCTGCTGCCTCTTGCCAAGCTCCCATTGCTTCACTTTCCCTACAGGTTCTCCTGCTTTGTAACTCAGGTTCTGAATTTGTCTCAGGTTCCCTCTGCTTTGCACTCATTAGGAAGGCATTTGGACAGCATTCTTTTCCCCTCATGATGGAGAATTTGTTCCAGGTCACTGCTGAGCTGTAGACATTGTCCTTGAACATGTAACCTGTAATGAAATGAATGACTGCCTTGTAAGATATCAAATCCTCCCTGCAGGATTCCCTATCCCGACCTTAATGGCTGCTCACTTACCTGGATGGATTTAGAATAACAAGAGAAAGAGAAAAGTGTAAAGGAAAAATTTGAACCGTTCCTCATCTCCCAGTATATGTTTAGTAATGTATTTTGGGCAAGCTTCCACTCACCAAAAGCGTTTGGGCTTGGAAAGCTAACGAACAGCTGTGCTATACATCCAGCTGTTGATGTTTTCTTACAGATCCCAGCTATGTAAATATGCCTTAAGTTCTTAGATATTAACTCAGTGGTTACTATTAAAGAAAAAATCATAGAAGCACTCAATCTATGAAAAGTTAAGACTGGAACTCAGAGGTGTCACAGCTTAATTTACAGAACACCTAAACACCTGTTTCCAGCTCTTCTCATCTAAACCCATGCTGCTGTCCTCTTCTAAGCCCAAATCAAAGTGCTGTAACATTAAAAAAAAGTGAATTTTCTCTCATATAGTATTTAGTATGGATTAACAAGGGTGTACTTAGAAAAGTAAAATCTTTCATGTCTAGAATGCATCCTTCTGAAGAATTTTTGGTTGCACCATTAACAGCCCTTCTTGATCAGACAACCTACAGGAAATCACCACAAGACAGCATGAGAATCTGCAAACACTACGCACTGCGCTTTCAAATAATGTAAGGAGATATGAAGAAGTAATATGGGAGACATCTCTTGGCTAGGGAGCTCCCTGGAAGAGGAAAGGGCAAGAAGCATTCCAAAAAGAGGAGCACTATTGCTGAATAAACACAAGTGACTGATTTAGGAAGGGCAGTTCTTATTACGCTCTGTATGCTGTACATGTGAGGGGAAACTATACCCTAGAGGCCAATTCAGAGCAAGAGACTAAACTGGAGGATTGAAGCCTCAGGATGGTGCCTAAGCTGAGATGCAAGGAGTCCAGAATATTCTCCCTTTTGTAGTTTAACGCCAATCAACATAGTCCTTCATCATTCAGCAACCTCTCTGCAGTTCCTCTGAACCCTGACCTGAGTTGTTAGGACTTGTGCGAGGGAACTGAATATGTAACCTACTGACCAATGTAGCTAAATGTTTCTTCTCAGCACTTCTGTTATCATGGATGAAACTTCTGCTCAAACTTGTCTCTTCCTGGAGAACACACATCATATGAACACTCCAAGACTCCATGCCAGCAGTAAAGCAACCTCCTTTGTAAATCTGCTTACCTCCATCAACAGACGACTGAAAAGTGCCCAATCAAGAAAGAGTTATTTCACAATTAGCTGTGCTCAATTTTGCTTTTTAATAATCACTACCTTTCAGAGATCTAGGCTTTGACAGTTCCATGGGCCCCCCAAAAGAAAGGAGGATCAAACATGCTGCACCTGTTTCTCTGCAGCACTTCTCTCCCTCTGAAAGTGTTCTGAAGTTAATTTTGATGAGGTTTGAAAGGAGTAGGCTTGTGCTCCATGCTGAAAACGTTTTCAATTTGACAGCTCTGCCTGTGTGGGGGAGGGAGAAAGATCAGTGATATCTTTAAGTTATGCAATAAAAAGTTAGCTGTCTTCTTTGAATGCAGATTTCTATTGAAGTTTTAAATAGTCCTATTCACTAAGGAAAGGACTGAAAAGATGGTTAACGTAAGTAAGCTGCAGCAACCTGCTGCTATTCCTGTGAATAAAGCTGACCTTCTGGAGTAGTGGCAGAAGCTGTCGACCTTGTTTTTCTCCCTTGCACCAGCCACCGTGTATCCTTACACGAGTATCGTATTTCCGGGCAAACAGCCAACTTTCACGTATGACAGAACAGAGTAGTACACAGTGCCAGCATTCACTAAAATGAAACTTGCTTGCTTTTGTAAAGACTTAAAGCTTTTGCTTTTGTAAAGACTCGAGCTTATGCTGAGCTTTGCACCGACCAAAACTTTCCCAAGGGATGGATAAGATTCCTGGGATCTACAAGGAAAAAAGCATCAATGATTTTGCAACACATTCCAGAAATCACAGGCCACAAAATATCTGCTGCTGTAACCGTAGAAGCTTTGCTGTGGAAAGACATGTCTTTACCTTCTTTCATGTATTGTTATGCCTGTATTTCAGAGTTGTAAGGAGAAGGGAAGGTATGCTTCTAACACATTAAAGAAAACCAGCCAAAGAGAAGCCTAAAAAGACCACAAGTTTAAATTAGTTCTCTTTAACCTTTTCTCATCATCCAGTAAATTATCTTCCAATTATAGTAAGGCACTACTCCTTCAAGGAGTTTTCCTTCTCCCTCCCAGAGGTTTAGAATATAGAGCTCGTACTCCAGAAAGCAATAGGACTCTCACTACATTCATTTCGTCAACCCCATCAATGCCATATCAACATCTGAATCCTTCACATAAATGATCTTTACCCGCACTGTGCTTCAGTGAAGCAGGTACATCTGTCACATTTCACAGATAGAGTTTCAAGATACCCAAGATTATGTGATTTACCAAAATCACAGATGAAGTTTGTGGCTGAGGTGCTGCACCTGACCTTCAAGTCCAAGCCTTCTCTCTTTTCTAGCAACATCTATCTAAAACCTCATCATTCTTTCTATACTTCTCCACAGACCACTGAGATGAACAGTCTCCTTTTCTTCCCTGCTAGAAGAAAGTCCAAACAGATAGTAATAACAACTTCTACTCCAGCAGGAATACTGCAGATCTAGGGAGGAGTCTGGTCATTTTTCCCACCACATTTGCTTACGCCTTTCTAGGACCACAAAAAGAGAAGTCAAGGAAGACTTGTAGAAGACGCAGGTTGTTATAGCAGCTTTTGTTTTCCAGAGTCCCTTAGAAGCAGTAAAGAGGTCATTGCAGGACCACTGCAAGCAAAAAAGTGAGTTACACTAATAGTCGAGGGCCAGTACTCCCCATAGCCAGGATTCCAAAGGAGCTGGTCAGAGCCTGTACCAGACAGTAAGTCCAGCGCAGAGGCTGAGGAGAACAACACTCACAGCCTCAGCCCAAATATTCTGCCTTGGTAAACCCGTGATAATACAGAAGTAAGTCCAAGCATCTCTCACTGTGGTGATCATCTTGGACCTTTTCTAAAGCAGTCAACACTATGAACACTACGAATTTAATCAGGATATTAATTGATAGACTTGTGGGAGGACAACATTTTACCCTCATCACATTTACTGCAGGTCTGGTAGAAAAAGAAAAGAGACATTTGCAGGAGAATCAAATATTCTCTTTCATAACAAAGAGCAATATATTTTTAGGCTTTAAAAAATTATATTACTTCTACATGTCAGTCTTTCGGATTTTTTCCTGTAATAGATATCTATTTTAAATGAAGTAATTTTATTTCAAGAACAATTGTACTGTGCAGTTACTTCTTTTTCTTACCTTCCTTTTCTTTTGGACCTTTATCCTGTAGTTAAATAATATGCTGCATTAACTACATTACAAAAAGAGTTGAAATGTACACATTTCTTTGTATTTATTTGTTAAAATACTACTCCTGTACCCGAAAGCTATAGCCTTTCGTCTTGCTTACTGATCAACATCTTCCATACTTTCTGTCTTCAGTATTATTATTGCCCAAATGTCCAAAGTCTGTCAAATGGCAGAAAAGCACTGAAGAACCTCCAGATGTACCAGTGCTCCAATACCATAAAGATCAGCAAATATTTAAAAGTTAACAATTTATAGCACATTATTTTTTTGAGTAAAACAAGCAGTATTTTCTATGTGGAAATAATGATGCACAGAACTCTGAGCAACACAATGTCATTTCCAAGTTGTGCCTTATTGAGTAGGGGTTGGACCAGCTGTCCTTCAGGGCTCCTTTGATATTACAGTTTCAATAATAAAATTTCATCTGAATAACCAAATAATTACTGCAGATTTTTCAGGTTTTCTCAGGGTTTTTTTTTGCTACTCGGAAAAATATTTGGGGAGGGAAGAATGTTTCCTTTAAATTGTCCAGTCTAATGGTCCTCTAACCACCACCTGTCTCTATGTCAGAAAACATTCAAACAATTCACCAGTTTCTAGAAAGGAAGAATTATAATTCTTGAAAGCATCCGAGATACTTTTCATTCATTTACGCCTCTCCAAGGAGCTTTTGAAATACAGTGCAGTAGAAGTAGAGTTGTTTACAGTATGCCTTGCTTCCCTTGCCTTCATAGGACTGCTCTGCCAGCAAGTAACTTCACTATAAATATAAATATATAAATATAAAATCTATTCATCATATAAACTCATTGCTATAGTTTGATGTCTTCTGCTAAGTTTTTCTGACATCCGGAGAGACTAAATTTCAAAGGCTGAGCCCAATTATCCCATTGCCTACAAAGCTTTGCAAAAGATTTCAGAGTATCTAAATGAGCAGTAAAGAACAGAGGCAACAAATGCAGCCTGGATAAAAAAAAACAATGCACTGATTATTAACTGTAAGCAAAGTAATCTAATGCTTTCACTGAATGCTAGCAATAATAAAAAACTGTCCTCAGAAAGGATAAGCCCCTTCTTATGGTCTAGATATAGTTAAAATTGACAATACCTAAGCTGTCAGTATTAGTGGAGGAAGAAGATACCAAAACCATCTGGAAACAGACAAAGTTGGAATAATTCACTTGGACTGATGATGATTAGAAGCTGAAGGAGAGAAAATTTTTATTTCCTAGATCTACGAGTCTAGATAGTTATAAATCTAATTAAGACATCAGGTTTCTGTACCGAAATTATTTGCAGATGAAATATCAAATTTTAAATTAGATATCGAAGTACATTTTCTTCTACTGTACCAGTCTGTTCCAATACGAAAACCTAATTGAAAAAAAACCAAAATCTGCTATTCTGAAACTCCATGCATTCATATGCAATGTGAGAGATAAATGACCTTTACTAATATCTGTCAGTCCAATCCACTTGAACTCATTTAGGTAAGCACCTTTTGTAGCTTTTAGTGTTCAATGGTCCAGAAAGTGACTGCGTAAAAATATTGTGTAAAATTACAACTTCTTCTTGCATATGTTCATACCCAAAATTAATCTGTTTTACTTTCAGAAAGCAAGTTTCTTCCAGCCTGTGATTCTACACCTAGAAGATATATAAAAGCATTTTCATCCTGCTATGTGCATTGAGAAAAGCACCAACTAATTACACTATTATCAAACATAGAAAAAGGACACAATTACTTTCCATAATTCTGCTGAAGATGGGCAGGAAAGCAACAACAATTTTGTGTGTGCACATATAACCATAAGCTCCATGAAAGCAGAAAGAGAACAGCAAGTCATACCCATATCTTTAATGCTGAATATGTCAAATAACTAGACAGTCTAGCTGGGATCTATTTTCAAAGAGGAATATGTCTGCAAACATCAGGTGTAGCTCACAAATAATTTTTGGAGACAAATCCAAATAGGAAAATCCCATATTCTATGAATACAATTCAAAGAGGAACACTTGAAAAATATATTTTCAGATTTTAAGAATACTTTAAAAGCATTAGCAAACTTTTCTTCATGACTTACAAAGTTAAATAAAAGAAAATGCATTTTAAAATCCTGAATTTGCATTTCCTTATGCCAAAGCATGCTATTACATCAATTTAAGGTACAATTAAATTAATTGTGTGTTGATTTAATAATAAACTTTGGGATATTCAGTTATACCTCCTACATACAGAAGATTGTGTTGCATAGGCAGTTTTTTGCCAGAAATATATATTTAGAGTTGGTTCTACAAATATAACAAAACAAGCTGCAGAAAAAATAAATATTTACCTTACCCAGACTAAAAGTTTCTTCATGTGGGAAAAAGAGCCTGCAGCTTAAACCTCTGTTCTAATGAAAACAATTACAAAATAAAATCTGAGTAAAATGTACTCAGAGGCACATAAGCTCTGACGAGATAATACCACATCTCCAAATGTCATTCTTTTTAACATATTTGCAAAATGAGGTGAAATTTTGAGTTCTTTCTCAAAAGTTTAGCACCTTTCTTATAAGCAAAAAAAATACCCCACAACCTTTATTAAGCCAGTGTAGCTGAGCTATTTGATGTCGAAGAAACAAGATGGCATAAAGAATACTATTGAACATTACTTCCCTCATTTTCTGTTTAAAACTCTTTATGATGAGATTACATAAAAGCTGTACTTTGGAAACTCAGAGAAAGGCTTTAATCAATCTCTTTATACCTCTGACAAACTTGAATACATCTTTCTTCAACCATGCAGACCCTTCAAATCAGCCTTCCAAGCAGATTTCTACTGGCTACACCCTCCAACTAGGCCTCTACTAAAAATAGAAAAATACCCCAAAATCTAGTGTTTCTGAGGCAAAAAGAATAAGAGAGAAGCAGAAATAAAGACAAAAAGAAAAATGTGGCTTTTATACATCATGGAACAGCTCACTGACATTCTCAGTCCCTCAAAGTAAAAGCCCCACTTGGCAGTTCCTGCTGCCGATCACTATATGCTACAACTGCACCTACATCTGTTTCAGGCTCAAAATCAAGATGGTTTGGATGTTTTCCAAGTGACTCTGCCAGCTGTTTTTTTTTCATTTCCTGTCTGCCTTCTTCTCTCCTGCAACATGCTGTCGTGTACATTCACATTTTCCCATTTCTCAAATGAAATGTTCGGATTTCAGAGCAATCTCCTGTCCAAGGAAGTTTACTGACAAGTTCCCCAAATCATTTCTAACCTGCTATGTACCTATGATTAAAACAAGATATTTAAGAAAACTTTCTTCTAATTCTTCTGAAATAACAAAGAAGAATTTAATCAAGGATTGACTATGCCAGACTGAGACAAATTTCATACTTTTGCGAAATTTTGCAGAGAGGCCACTCTTCATAAACAATTCGAGAAACTAGCTTTCCTTTGGAAAAAGCCAATGATTCCCTCTCAGCAGCACGTAACCAGACTGCTGCTACAAAAGTTTAGTAAGCATTCATAAGTTCTCTGCTCAAGAGGTATGAAACGTGATGCTCAGTACCTGGGAATGCTCATCTATGCAGGTCCAGATCTGTTTAGGACACTGAAGACCACACCATAAATGGAGTTTCCAAGGACTTTCATGCTTGTCAAAAAATGTGATACTTACAAAAGACAGCTCTGGAGAGTATAAACTTTTCATAGAGGCTGGGCAACAGATGAACAGATAAACTTTTGCAAAAGTTACCCTTACCTCTTCACACTGCATGTAGATGAGCCAATTTACAAACACATTGTCTTAATACATTTGGACAAAGAGCTAAGTCTTGATCCACATTACAGAACTCTACTCCTACAATTAAATATTATATTCTGATATTATATGGTTCTCTTGTTATATTCTTGGGTTATATAAATTCTCAGACTTTAATAACTTTTAATTTTTGAATTCTTGTCCCAGAGTCAAATATCACTGCACATTGCTTCACAATTTGGTATGAATTTGACTCTAAGCTTTCATCTGAGTTTCAGTCAGAAGCATCAGATCTTTAAAGATATAAAAATTATGTTGTTATCAACGTTCCAGCAGTCATGGTATAAAAATCCAGAAGAAAGACTAAATGCTTTTATTAACCTTACTGTCATCAAATTTCTTCTACTGAGCAATGAGTGGAAAAGGGCAATACAAGTACTGATACATTACTCATTTCCTACCATTAGGCATATCCTCATATTCCCAATCAGATGGATTGGCTCTGCTATCTGATTTTCATAATTACTAAAGAAAGATGCTCCTAAATAATTCCACATCATCCATAATTTCTTTGCCTGACATTCACTATAAATCAGAATTTTCAGGCATTTGCTTCCTGTTCTTGTTTCCTTTCCAGAAAAATACAGTAAGCATCTGAGAGAGAGAAAACATATATACCAGAGTGAAAAATTATTGGAAAACCAGAGAAAAGAATCTTACCTTACAAGTAAAGAATACCAATGAAATCCTACAAGCATTAACTCATTTCATTCTCTGCTGCTTCTATGAAGCTTCTGGCACCTCTGTGCATGTCCCAGTAAAATCTACAACAAACTTGGCAGCATTTTATTCTCTTGGTGCAGGAGCTTTTCCTACCAGGAAACTGAAGATTGAAACATTTTACAGTTACCTTGTTTGCATTTAGTGAAAATTGAATGCTTCATTCTAATAAACACAGAATTTTGAATTCATTACTCATTCCTTTTAGGTTTTAATATTATGAAATATTTCATGCAGCATTTTGTCAAAACAAAAGCCAAAGGAAAAAACAAAATACAAACTAGGGAACATTTTCATCAGAATTTTCAAATCACCTTATTTTCCACAGAAAATAGATATTTGGAATTAGCAAATTATCCTGCAAAGACCAATTGTATTTACAGAACTGAAAATTCAATCTTAGTCCTAAATTTTCACAGCAAAGACAGTTTTGCAGTACTAAATCTTGCAAATACATGTGAAGGACCATATGATGACTGCAAGCCAGTTCTGAATGTCTTTCTGAAGAATTGCAGCAGCAGAAATGGAAGTTACTGACTGGGTCAAGAGTCAGAAAATTCTGTCTTTGTCTTACTGCGAAAAATTGGATTAAGGTATCACCCTCTCCATTTAGCGTTAACAATGAGGGATGACTGTACAAATATTTCCCTGTATTTATAGATGAGTCACACATCAGGAGAAGAAATACATAAAAACTGGTGAAGAGTCCTAGCAATAGTTTTGAACTGTGGTGCATGGATCCACAGGCCCATTTGAAATGGCCCACAAAAGCAAGTCATGGAAAGGTTGTTTCGAATACTACAATAAAGGAATCTGAAGCTCTACTTGAACATCCATAGAGATCCAAAATAAAAAATAGTTGAAATCCACCGATTACAGGTCTAGTAATCAGATACACATTTCTCCGTGAGACTACATACCCTCATGTTTTTATAGGTCAGAGATCTGGCATCCAGTGCCAGGTTCAGTAGGTTTACTCCCATGTTATACCAATGCCACAGCCACTCGTTTAGCTCAGAAGAGCTACGTGGCTGTGTTGCATTGCTCCCTGAGAGTTTTTCCAGGGGTGACAGATACATTTTCATTAGAATATGTAAATATGCTTTTTTACTTCCCCACCCAGAAGAAAAAGCTGGCTTTGAACAAGAGGGCTGTACAGGTAATACCTTACCATGGGAACAAGTTGTCCAGAGGGGTTGTGCAGTCACTGGATAGAGCCCAGGACAACCTGGTCTCATTTCAGGGCTGATCCTGCTTTGAGCAGGAAGCTGGACTAGGGACATACTTAAGTCCCTTCCCATGTGAAGTACCCCATGATGCTACAAAAATGCATCAAAGACAGGTAGCCAGCTTTTACTTCACTTCTTCCACTCCATTCAGGTAGCTCTAGGATGCTTTGCTATCTACTTTTTTTTTTCACTTACAGTGTGTTCTGAGGCTTTACAGAACATTCACATCATGTTTTCATGTGTTTCTATATAAACGTAAGGGTTTCCAAAAAGTTGTTGTGGTTTGGGTTTTTTTTTTCAATTTTCTTTAAAGAATGGGACAGAAAACCTCATGGAAATTCCTGTTTCCAGGAAGTCTTCAGAAAAGTCATTTTATCAAAAATCTTGAAGAAGAAATCTCTGCAGCAGGTAAAATATTCCTGCCGAGAAATCCAGAGGCAGGCTGTGTCGCATCCCTATGATTACATATATACTGCTTTTCAGAAGAACAGGCTAAAACTTCCACCAAAAAATTGCTCGGAAATTTGTTTGCAAATTGATTTGAAAAGTTCAATGAAAACAAAAATAGAATAGCAGGCTTCTATGTATTTATTCTCCCTGCTCTTTCCTACCCTTTCAATTTTCAGACTGTAAGAGCAAATTCTTAGTTATTAAAGAACTTGATACTGCTAAGGAAGGAACACTTACAACTGAAATATAGCATCAGAACCAGGCAACTACATAAACACTTACCACAAATCCTTGTACTTTAACTACCTCGCCCTGCATTTAGGGGACAAAAGATTCAAGAAGCTATTCTGTTTGTTTGCCATCTATTAGAGAATGAATACAGCCTTCTCATAATGTTGGTGATTTGCTAAATGTCCCTGTGAAGCACAAAAGCCTGCTGTCCAGTTTGCATGCCCAGTGGAATAAGGCACAAGCTGCCATTTTGCAGCGCTCTGATTTCAAAGCCTTCTCAGAAGTCTAAATTTCTTTGTGCCTTTTGTCTACATAAGCTTTATTTTCTTTGTCCTTTCAGAGGCCACCTAAACGTACCTACATTTCATCTTGAGGCAGCTTGTGGGTCTGTATTTCTTCATCTGATAATACACCCATATATTTCCCTTCGTGCTTATCTTGACTTAGTGGTCACCGAACTTGCTGAACTGGTTTTGATGTGTAATATTCAGCCTTAATTGTTTATTTATTGCATTTCTATCCAAATTTCTCTCTGATGCATTGTAAGCAGGTCTGGTTACTTTACATATCTGAACTTCAGCTGGACAGCCCTACTGCTCTCCTGCTTGCTCTCAATTTGCGTCTAAAGCCGCTGCAGAAGCACAGTCTGTACTGCTATTGCAGTGTGCTCACCTTGCTTCTTTTGGACTGTTATGCAGTAATACTTGAGTCTGCTGGTTGTTAAAACAGGTTGTACTTCATGGACTACCTCTCACCTACTTCCTACAGTATCCCATTTCTTGTTTTACTGGCATTTATTTTTTCTATTTCTGCATTTCTGTATTATTTTGCTTTTCTTTTTTTTTTTCCCAAATGTTAGCAGTGATGGAAGTGTTGGATTGGCAGTTCTGAGAGAGCTAAAGCAATAACCAAGTACCATTTTCCTTCTACTGCTCCTTTCCAGCATCTTGTGGTTCCCTGAGCAGCTTCACTGGGGGGAGGATGAAGTGACTGCAGCTCCAGTTGCATCTTCTCACCCCTCCCATGGCTGAGACGGATCGAGGGGACTTAAGGGGCCACAATACTTCTCCTGCTGAGGAAGGGCTCATTGGGACTGGATTAAGCAAGAAACACTTTGGCTACAAACAGCCAAAGCACCTTGGTGTGACAGCAGCATTCAGTGACAGTTTGCTAGGTCAGATTTAGAAAATTAAGCCATCTGTGATTGGAAAAGCAGGAGACAGAGATCAGCCCCAGTGTTCCCTCACTGGCTCCAAAAGCTGTACACCATTCCCTTCTTCGTAGTGCCATTTTGCTCACAGAAAAAAGAAAATCAAAGCTCTTCCCTCCCTCTCCTGTTTCATTAAAAATTGTCTTCTTCACTCCAGGAAACGACTTCAGCAAACTGGAGGGATTCAGACAGTGGCAAAAGCCTTGCTAAACATCTGGCCCCAACCCAAAGGAAACATATCGCTGCAGGTCTCCTCTTATGACACTGGAAGTTGCTGAGCGGCATTTTTACATTACAAGGTGCTATAATTTGAAGCTTTTTGCTTAGCTGATTGTAAATCTTTGCCGCCCTACCCCCACACTCTTTAGAACACAAGACTAGCCCCCCAAAGGCCCCTTTCCACGCATGAGTATTGCGGATCCATAGCTGGGCGACAAAGAAGGTTTCGTCTTACGTCTAAGCCTGCACTCCAGATTCAATCAGAGGTAGCTGGTGGCACTTAAACCGCATCTCTGGGAACCTGCCCACTTTGGTGGCAACCTGAGACAGGGCAAGGACGCGTACGTGGGTCTGCCAATCGATGCTCGCTCTGCAAGCAGCTACGAGGCCGGGAGCTCGGGGAGGGGAGGCGGCGGGAGGAGAGGAACCTCACACAAACAAAAGGTGCGTGCTGACGTTAATCTCCGCTAACGAAGCCTGCACAGAGCCCATGCTCTGAGTCACCCGGCGCAGCGGCGAGCCGAGAGAAGGCTCATGAATCAAAGGGCCCTGCAGAAAGCTCATGAATCAAACCACCCTGCCGTAACGAGGGGAAGCAGTGCGGACAGGGGGAGGGGAGGAGAGCAGGACAGGGCTTGCGTCAGACCCGCAGCCGCTGCCTCCGCGCTGCCCCTGCCTCTGCCGGCCGGGCACCGGGACCCTGGGGACGTCTTCACCTGGCCCCAGAGCCCCGGCCGGAGACCCTGCCAAACAAAACCGTGCCGGGGCAGCACACGGGGTGCGGGAGGGCCTCGGCGCTGCCCTCCTGCCGCTGCAGGGCACAGCCCCGCCGGGGACACGGGCACCCCGCAGGAGAGGACCACTCTTACACAGGGCAGCCTCTGGGGAGTGGGGAAAGGCGAAAGCAAGCGCCTGTGACTGTGCGGGCAAGTCTCTTTCGCCGTTTTGTTCAATTAGGTGCCCATGTATAAGGAAGATCAGAGCAGAAGCAACCAGCTATGTAGAGCAGGCCATAAAGATAATTTTTGCAGCTTCATCGATGTGCAAAACACCAAATGGCACAAGCACATACACCTTAACCCATTTACCGTGGCAGCGCCACATGGGCACAGAGACTCCCTTCATTTCCAGTCAGTTGAAGACTCAGAGGGGACAGGTGGACAACTGCTGGGGAATTGGCTCCAGTTCTTTTGTATAAAAAAATGTAAGTTTACATAAAAAGCATGTCAAAGAAGAGAGCGATAAACCACTCTCCTCAATAATACCTACCAGGCAGCAAACCATATGTATCTGAGCGTAACCACACAAGAGGGTTTTTTCATAAGTCTAACCTGCTTTTCTGTTGGCTGAATCTCAACTGACATGCCTCGGCGGCTGGGTGGTGAGGGGTTTGATGTAGCAATTCCAGGTGCTGGAGCAATTACACACATCTTCACACACACAAAATCCTCGGTTATTGCAGGGTGGGCCAGGAATGCTAGCCAAGAACCTGCAACAAATGTTGCAGTCTTTCCAGGCTGGCAGGAGCAAAGGCCCCCATCGCAGAGCCCAAATACTCAGGTGGCTCCTTGAGAGATAAAAACAGATTAAGCTGATGGAAGATGCATTCAGAGCCCACATGCCTTGCAGAAGTGGCATATAGTGCAGAGCAAACCTACTCTCAATAAAGATTGCTGTCAGGCTTTTGGTTTTCCTTAACTTATTTCTTGGAGAGAAAAAAAAAAATAATAGAAAAGCAGGGCAATTTCCTGACTGATACAGAAGGGCTGACAATACAAACGCCATAGTGAAACACACAGTATGGCCATCAAAATCATGTGCCTTGGGAACAGGAGTAACTATTAGCCTCTCCTAGCAGAGTCATCAAGAGGGAACAGGAGCTTTCCTGTGTGAATGCAGTACTTTGTTTAGTGCTCACCTGAAAGATGAGTGGGGTTTGTGATGATAAACAAGCATAAAAACCTTGTCCGGGGGATGTTCACTTGATAGATACTAGTTTACTAGCATTTTCAAGAAAGACAAGCAAGAAGGAAACAGACTGGCATGAAAAAAACTCTGCACGCTTTTGCATGTTGTTAAGACAGTGCAGAAGGCAATAGTGCGCATCTGAGATCAAAGGGCTCTAATGATTTTAAAAGGGTATCTCTCGGGTGGCAGAGAAGTTAGAGCTGCTCAAGGAAAAGAAACAAAGATAACAGGTCCTATAAGCCTGCATAAGTTATCTCCGTAGAACAGCAGAGCCTCAGGAACAGTTATGCACATATACCTTTTTTCTTAAAAGGTCTGGTCCCAGTACATAATTTGAAGTATCAAAATAAATTATGTCATGTAGCCATCACTTGAAGCTCAATTTATTTTGCAGACAGACATCACTTCACTCTGCCTGGTCCTGAGTTTGCTAGAAGATGCTTGGTTCTGTTATTCTAATGTCAAGCAAAAAAACCATATGCCCTGCCTCTCAGGGGCATATTTGGGGGCATTAACTGGGGCTCAGTGGCTCACTAACCACCACTATGCAGCTCTCAAGCAGAACAAGCTGATTTCTGCCCCAGTGATTCTGCAGGACAGATAAATCCTCTTCACTGTGGCTCTCATTATGGATAAGAGGAAGAATTGCAGGTGTCTGAAGTTATCTGGACCTTATGAACCAACAGAGTTGATCTGGAGGGTGGATGCATGCCTCTAGGTCAAGATAAATGCACATTAAGGAAGTTTAGGCTGGAGGGAAGGGAAAGGCAGATAGCCTCAAGTCTGACAAAAACGCGATACAAAGAACGCAAAACTGACCACAATGGAAATTGATCTGTGCAAGATCAAAACTGTTTCACGCAGGTTTAACTGTGACAGTTTGCCCAAGTTTTGACACTCAGAGTCAGAGGCAAAGAGTAACTGAGCTGCACTGACTTAATAAGGAAATTAAGTATTCAGAAAGCAAGGGTAGTGAGTACCATCTTCCTGGGCTTGAAACCGTTATCACATTGAAGCTAATTCTGCTATTCCTCCTACGGCATCACAGTTTTTACTTAGGAAATTAATGCTCTGTATCTAGTTCTGCACTGAGCTTTGAAACTGAAACCTCTACTCTTAAGGGCTAGAGAGGGCCTTCAGCTTTGAATCAGGCCAGTTTGTAGTCACCAGGTTTTGTCAGCTTTGGAGTAGAAAAAGCTGAGCGAGGAAATCAAAGCAGAATTGCCCAAATATGATTTCATGAGCTTTTTTACTTTTCTCAGTCTGAAAGTGCAACTGTAAACCAGAGGGACAGGATGACTGCCTGAATTGCTGCTGCTAGTTTATTTTGAGCTTTTAGTTATGGTGTGTTTGGTAATTTCACATAAGCAGTTCATTAATAAACTGGCGTCCTAGCACCATTGCAACATCAAGGCACCCTGCAGACCACCAGCTATAGCAAAATAACATTCCTCTCCAGCTTTTATTCTGGTACCACTATTAGCAGGATTGATGTGGGTTTTTTTCTTCCTCCCTGTGCAAAGAACAAGTAAAAGACAGGTATGGAAAGTGTCTCCCTGGCTGCAGCCTGGCTAGGAGGGGCCAGTTTTCTTTTGCCACCAATGGCAATGTGCAAGGAGAAGGACTCAACTGGCAGAGTTTCACTAGCTGAAAAGGAGAGTCTACACACAGTAGTTTTAGCTCAGAACACAGGAGGCTTGCCAATACGTTGACTTCATATCGCTGGCATTCAAGCAGTTAAACACAACTGCGAACTCTGGAAGATTTCCCACTCCTTGCTGCAGCTTCTCCCCAGTACACTGGTAACTGGTAAACAGATGGTACAACAGATACAGTGTCAGCTCCCTCCTTGTTGGAAATGCAGCTATCCAACATTTAGTCAACCTGCCTACAGTGAGAAATGACTGAATTAGAAGTAAAAACATGCTTCCATTTCCCTTTCAGTTTTAACTACTGCACATACACAGTCTGTGCCTTTTGTATCTCTTAACAGAGTCCAAAATCCACTTTTCTCGAGGGAGTCTCTCTCTGTAACTCTCCCATCCTGGCTGTTATGGCAAAAGGTAGTAAAACCTCCCCCTTTTTCAGTCTCCTACAACCAGTCTAGGATAAACAGTCATTCAGACTGGAAGCATTTTCCTCCTCCAAGCTGTATCCGAGGAAGAATACAGACACTGCAAACAGTGTCATGAACTCCCAACACTCACCAACCAGCAAGACTGCCAGAAGCATCTGGCACTATTTGGAGGAAAAGTTTTCAGTTCATTTCTATTTGGGCTTCCTCTGTACCTCGCTGGATCTCTGACTCCCCTCCAGCCCTTCGCTGCAGCTTCACCAAACTCTGCTTCTTGATAAACATTTCTTGCATCCTCCACCAACTCCTTTGTTCTCTCCTATGACTCCCACATCACATTTCCCTAGCTGTACCCACTTTCATTGGCCTCCCACCACCTCTCTGCCCCCTCATAACAAGGCTTATTTCTCTTCCCTCCACGTAAGGCTTTATTTCATTAATACCATGCTTCCCTTGTTGCCCGCTTCTCCCAAAGCCAAACAAAATCACATCTTCTTCTGAATTCTGCACTTCTAGCAAAGCATACATTTCCTTTTGCAAATGCCTTGTATCGAGGTGTAACTATGATTTGGAACAACTTGCCAAGCAAATCTCCGTTTTCTTTATGTACCAAGCTCTTTAAAAGTCACTTGACATGAATAAAAAGCATGAGGTTTTAAACAGGCTCCATTACTTTTGCCAGAAGTGGATACAGCAAGGTTTGGGGAATTTTATGTGTGTGTTTTTAGTTCCAGGCTAGTCAGTATATTATGGAAAACAGACCTGCCTCCAGTTACCTAGAGACTGCATAACCAGGGGGGGTTCAAGTGACACCGTAAAACCACTTCACAGGAATACCATTCAATTGCTCAGTTCAGCAAACCCTGTTGGTGGATTTTCCTTCCTTAAAAATTGCACTTGCCTATTCATTACTTCCCATATTGCATAAGAAAAAGAAAAGAAAAAGGAAAAATCTTTATTAATTTATGGAGATTTACACCCTTATTAAGTCTGAGATATAAACACACAATTAAGTCAGAAAAGTCAAAATTATATTTTTTCTGCTTCCATTCCCTTATCTATTATTTCCTCATCATAAAGGTATGCTCTCTTTCCTGTGAGCTCTGACATCAAGCACACATGGACAAAAAGCTTTGTTATTTCCAAAATGCTGCTGCAATGCCAACTTCAGCAGCTCAACCTCATAGCCTTCTCCTGTGATACAGCAAAGTATTTATTGCTATTGTCACATGAGTGAACTGTGCCCACCCAAAGTGTAAAGTTTTTCTTCTCCGCTTCAGTGCCTAAAATTTGGCTCCTTTTCCAGAGAGGCCAAGTGCCTGTAAACACCCTCCCTTCTCAGGGAGCTGCACCTCCGCAAAGTAAACAGTGTTCTTGTGGGTGCCTAAATACATGTCCAAGTGCTTATCTTTAGGCACCTGAGTCTGGAAATGCCGCTCTGAGTGAACAGGCCCTGCTTATGGCATGAATCACTCTACAGAGCAAGGTTAGGACAGAGGAATACCCAATTCCTAATTTAATTCTCTCAACCATCATGCTGCTTAAATGAGAAACCCAACTGGGAATCTTAGTTACAGCAATATACTCACCAAACATATTGTATTCATTTATTTGAATTACTTTAGGAATAGAATTGCCAGCTGAGAGAATAAAAACAATCCTGCACAAAATGGATAAAGGCTTCACAGCCTGGTGTAAAAGGAGTCCTCGGAATGCACCACATTTGTATCTAAGGCTCTTGTGGGTTTCCTTAGCCACAGAGGTGCCAGAGCCCCAGCAGCAGGCAGCTGGCAACACCATATTGCCAAACCTACTCCCTTTCTCAGATTTTTCTTAGCTAGCTTCTTTTCTACCTGCATTCAGATGCCAAAGTATCTGAGCATGAATTATCATCTTTATGGATATGTGATTTTATGCCCTTAGTCTCCATTCTCCTGCTGCACACAGGTTACCTGGTCATCCACTTCAGCAAAGGAGGAGTGTGCCAGAGCTGACAGTCCATATCTTTCATAATCTCCTTTTTGGTATGATAGAGGGGACATCTTCTAATCTTCTTCAGTTCCTGCCCTTCACCCAGTAGAATCAGACTGGGAGAAAATGGTATGTAAACTAGCAGAAACTCTTTGGAAAAAAAAAAAAAAAAACAAAAAACAATTACAGCAGAGGCAGGGCTGCTCTCAAGCTTAAGCCCCTCTGCACAGCCTGGTGGCAGCCAGAGCCAGAAATAAACTTAAATAGCAGCCATCAGACAGGTCTTCAGGTAAGGATACACCATTTATGAAACAGACACATTTGCAAGGGAAAATACAGAGATCTGAAGTTAAGCCTAGTTTTGTTTTTTCAGTTTGACCTAGCAGCTTCCCAAGACTGCCTTTTGGGACACCAGCTTCCTTCTTCCCTTATATCTGCAAAGGACAATCTCAGGAGAGAGAAGAGAAACATTTAAAAAACTTTTGCATAAAACCATTCCCAGACAGAGCTCTCTGTAGAGTCCAGAAGGACAGGCGATATCATCGGTTTGCCAGGTCTGACGAAGCAACACAACCGCTTAGACGTGACTGTGTTTGTTTGTCTCGCTGGTAGCACAACCCTGGATCCTGCTGTCACATGCCTCTGAGCACTTCAGGCCAGGGAATGTCTCTCAAGATTGTTGGTAAATTCTTATCTGTATTACAGTTGCGGGGGTGACGCTTGCAGACGTAACCCTGAGCAAATCTGAGCCAGGCGGTAACCCTGGTAATTTGGAGGGGGATGGGGAGAACAGCAGCAGCCAGCTGGGAGCTGATCAAGATGCCTCATGCACAACCATTTGCCTTCTACAGCTGCTGGGGCTCAAGCTAGGACCTGTACTCAGCAAGACAGGTCATAAACACACAGAAGAAAGGCGATTGCTGCCTGAAAATGCTCCTTGAATCCTTGATGCCACAAAATAATATTTCTTTTAGCTCCCTTTTCTTGATCTGCAGTGCGCAGTGCTGCTGCAGTGGGGCCTGATTTGTACTTAGAACTAGCTGACATATTGAATGAAAAAGCACACTTGAAAAATACACCCTTTTGTGCTCATTTCAAAACCTGCTGATGTGTTGTCATGGTGGCCTTTATTCACACCATACCTAAGGCCCTCGGTGTGTTTCACCAATGAGAAGATCCTTCTCTCTGATTATTAGGACGTAGTGATGTCAGCTGAGCATGCTTGTCACAAACAGGAGCTAGATCCATTAGCGTAGAACACCATCAGAAGGCACTTACACAAATTGGTCTCACCTCAGGCTTACCCCGAGCTACTTTCAGTAGATCAGTTGACTATTTTCTGCAGCTCAGTTCAGGTGCAATAACTTTTCCAGCTGTGGTAACTCAGCGAGACATCTGAACTCAGCCAATATTCCACTGGGGTGAAATATTTCAGCCCTTTCACAATAAGCAGAAAACCCCCATGACTAAGTCTACATTTACTCCTCTTAACTAGTTTCGCTTTCTCCTGCCTACATACTGTTCCTTGACCTCTAAAAATCTGAGGAGTAGAGGACACCATTGGGAAACATATAAAACTTATCTTAATTTAGCAGTGAAGACAAAGTTTATAAAAGTAAGGGAAAAGTACAGCCAGACTTGGCTTTTTTTTTTTCCTTCTCATAAACAGCTAAAATTAGCCACAACCTACAACTTCAGGGGAAAGGGGGGTGGCCAGGAGTGGAGGGCAAACGCAGAACTATTCCCATGTCAAGTTACATCTAATGAAAATGTTTGGTCAGGAAGAATAGGAAAATTTTTCTAAACAATGTACGGTTTTATATTAACACTTTCTAACTGTAATCATTTCAGAAATGCTGATATGCTTCATTTCCACATTATTACACATGTCAATGTTTTGCTATAACACAGAATTTTTTAACTGACTAAAAATTAAAATGAGGGAAAGAAGTTAAAAATATTAAATAGATTGAAGACTGAATGTTTCACATTTATATGAAACATTAAGAATTCCCACTACGCCATTTTTATGATTTGACAACTAATCCAGGAAATCCTGATTGTAGGAATGCCATTATTCATGCACCTAGTCTATTTGCTGAAGTTCTGAATTGAAAATGTTCTCTTCTCTCCCTCAGGTAATGTCACCTCACCTTGAAGAAAGCCAGCAGAAAAACAAATTGCGGGGTGTCTACCAATGTACCCTATGTGAAAGCCTGTTAACCCATTTCACTTATAGTGATGTTGATGTTTGCACCTGACAATAAAGTGCTCTCAAATCCAAGAGAAAACTGTTTTAGAGCACTGCTTTCTTCACGCATCTCTGGAGAACTAACCTGAGAAAGCTCCTCTGGGGTTTTCAACCAAGAGACAAAAGTACAGCACTTACTAACACTTTCCTGCTATGTCCAGGCACAGGACTTTTCACCAGCTGAGATACACCAAGAATTATTACTGTCAATTGTCTTCTCAAGGAATAGGCAGTTTAGAGACAAGAAAAATCTCCACTCCGAACCTTATCACCTATTCAGCTCTGCGCAAAGCAGGCAGTGGATAATATGAAATGAAACTGAGAACAGCTCTCATTTTCCTGAGCAGCTAAAGTGCAGTTTTAAACGTGTAATAGATATTTTGCCTTTACCATTAACAACCAGAACACGTAAAGTATGACTGCCTTGATACACGCTGGGCCCTCGAGCTTAGACTTTCATTAATGACCTCATTAGCAATAAGAGATACACAGTGTGCTGCATTATGAAAATTACCATAAACCTGTGCTTTTGGAAGCGACTGTATATCAGCTATATGTCTGTCTCTTTGAACTACAGAGTCTTACTGTAGGTAATCTAATCAAAATGCTAACAAACCTGTTTTCATATGATCACAGAAAAAAACCTGCACATTAAGAAACACATATGGTAAGCAACAGATACTCCTCGTGTCCTTTCATGCACATTAGAGTCATGCTGAAGACATTTGTATTCTGCAGGGAGGAAAATCAGCAGACATGACTGCAGTCAAGAAATCCAGCACTCCCAGAGGCTGGAGTTAGTACCTCCAGTAGCTCAAGTTTTGGTTATTTATCAGCCCTACTTTCATCCCCACTTATTTTGAGCAGGCTCCTTACACCGAGCAGTGCCACTCAAAGTCAAATGTTAACAATTGCTGAGAATCTAAAAATCTCCCGAAGTCAATGGTGAGAGTTCCATTCTAGGAAAGATTAAAAAGTCTGGAAGAGTAGAAAACATACTGAGGGAGTGAGAACTCAAACGAAATTGAGTTTGAGAGAGAAGAGAAAGGCTGCTTTTTTACTCCTCATGCCTTACCATAAGTAGCTGCTCAATCCTGTGGACCTCCTCAGCTAAGTCTCATTCTGAGGGACATCGGAGTAAGCCAGAGAAAACTGCTGATATTGGACACTCAAAGAATACAAAGCCCATCAGCAATCTGCCTATCAACAGCAATTCGCAGTTTTCACTTCCTTAGTTGGTTGCTTGGGGCTTATTTTTTTTTTAAATACCCGCTAATCTGTCTTCCATATTTTCCTGTATCATGTATATTTTTTCGCTGGGTTCTTATATCTTCCTTGTTTTGTTCTCAGATCACCATTTGTGATCATTAAAATTTTATCCTGAAATTTAGGAAATAAGAGTTGCTGCATGCCTTGAAGCTTCAAATCCAAAAATAACTCAGTCATTGGAAGAGGAGGTAAAGGGATCTATTTTTGTTTTGTTTGGGGATTTTTTTTTTTAATTTTTCTAGTTGAAAAGTAGCTTAAGATCCTTGTATATATGTCACAAGTTTCCATTTTAAAACACCACGCTCATGGGCCTGAGAATCAGAGGAATAGAAGCACTGAGACATTGTTTTTCCACCCTAACAACATGAAGAATAAACTGTTTCTCTGAATACATTTGGGGAAAAAATAATGGTTCTTGGACAGGAATTTAATGTGCCAAGTTTAAATTCTCTGCAAATCAGGATTGCAGAATTGCCCACCTTTGAAACAATAATTCATAACAAAAGTAGTGCATCTTTCACTGGAACACTGAAAGTGATGCTGCTGAGAGAGAGAGACCAAATGCATGTAGATTAAAGACGTATTGCAAGATTTGGTCAGTCTTGTCCGGCATTTATGAGCCTTCTCAAAATATGAGATCTGAGCAGACATCATCTATCTGAGTAAGTTTGTTTAAAGTTAAAGGTTGTTTATTAAATGTTATTTATGCACGGTTAAACCTCAGAGGGAGAAATATTAAACGTGTCTGGGATTCACGGAGTACATAAAACAGGCACTAAAATTGTACAGTTTGATATATAACTTCCTATAGTGGATAAATCCACGAACATCTGCTAAATATGTAGAAGACTTATTACATTTTCATATGCTTTACGTACTATGTAGACTTCCCCATTTGGCAAACAAAGCCTGACTACAGGGAAAACTTATTTCGTTATTTTAAACCCTTTTAATACAACCTTTCAAGGATGCATGAATATTTCCTCACTGCCTTCCCTGTCACCTGATGGGGGGGAATAGTCCCTGAACTGTTGAACTGGCTTAAATAGAGAATTTGTGTCTCACGTCTTGTTTAGAGGATGGAATCCTTGTATTTCTCTTGGCAGTTCCCAGAGCAAGGTACAATCCTGCATATTCTCTCTCTCCAGAATTTTGCTGATGGATTCAGAGAGTCAACATAGATCCTAATACAGTGCAAGACCCTCCCAACCCCTGTGGGAGAACTCAGCAGGTTCTCCTCCCAGGGCATAGTGAAGTCAGACATTTATTTTGGCATCCAGAAAACTCTTTTTGAAATCTGCGAGAAACTTGGTAAATTCCCATAGTCTGGGAAACTGATGAAATACTGTAATTTTTTTTCTAGCCACCAGGCAGTAATGCTCTATGTCAGAAGTAGAAATGGAAGATTTGGGCACAGGGAAATCCTGTTTTTAGGAAGTAAGGAAAATCCAGTTGCCTTTCCCTGCTTCATTTCTGTAGTTCTTGTTCATGTAAATGAGGAGTTAAGCTTCATCAGCAACTGTGAAATCGATTTCCCTTGTTTTAGATGAACACTTGAAAGTGAAAAAAGCTCAGTTCGGAAAGCAGAGAAAGCTCAGATTTTTCCCATTCAGTGCCAGAGATGTGCGCCTCCAGTACCTATCAAGAACATGGCTAGAAGTACATCACGGAAAGAGGGCTACTCTCCAGAAGCCTAACTAGCAGTTGCTGTTATTTACTTTTTCACATGAGCAATCAGGAGTGGCTTTTAGCTCAGGAATTATTATAAATAGGTAAAATATTTCTTAAACAAAAAGATCATTTCCCTCCTAGCAAGCCCTCCATACATATCACTTCTGATCTTGGGCTAATAAATCCTTTCCTTGAAATAGCCATATTTACATAAACTTCTTTCTGACCTTCCTTCTTTCTAAATTCCATTAAAATGGGGCTCAGTTTTAAGGTGAGTCTTTGTTATCAGGAATTTGTAAATGGTTCTGGCAAGAATGTAGGAATAGGTGTATCTTGGAAGCAATCTAGCCATACAGGATAACATTCAACAGTTTAACTGAAATGCTGATTTATCAGTACAGACCTCCACTTCCACAGTTACTTCTTTCTGGAGAATTATTATAGGACAATACCTCTAACTCGAAATGGCTGCTCTCAGCCTTACAAACATTTAATGTAATGTCAACTCAATTCTTCTTTTATACCCCTTAAATCCAGCTTCATCCCAAACTCTCAGTCATAATTTGATGTCATAACTCACCAAGGTCTCCAGGACAGGGAGACCTGTTTTCGTCGTTTTTTAAGCTTTTACTAGGTTCTCTGTAGACTGATCAGTATCAGAGATTGACAAACAAGTATGTGTACTGCTAAAATGGACACTTTCCTGCTAACAGACTTAATATCTCAGCATACTGGTGAAATAAACATTAATTTGAATGTACAAAGCCCTGGGTCTGTTACTGTATTTATCATTTAACATTTGTGTGTTAGAACCACAGATGGGCAAGCAACAAGCAATAGCTATTGGGCAAAAACATTATTACTCCTTGTGCAAATACATCCCTAAGATAAGTTACAATATTCTCCTGCCAAAATGGAACAGATAATGATTTTCTTGCAGTCTGAGAAGTCCCAGATTGCAGATGGCCAGCTGAATAGTGGCTCAAGTAAAGCTAAGCAATGAACAGCTGCTAACAATGAGGAAATTGTGCTTATAAGGCCTGATTCAAAGCCTACTGAAGTCAATGAAAATCATATAAACAGCAGTGAGTGCCCTACTGGCACTATTCTTTGGCAAGAAGCCAAAAATCAGATAACAAAATATTGTTAAATTCCCTCTACCAGAATACTCACTGCTTTCACAGAGAAACAAACTTTGATCTCCAGGCAAGCCTAGAAGCATCCTAGTGAAGGCAGCTGCATTTAAAATGCTGAGGTATGTTAAAATAGAAGTATTATATATCTTACAGAGAATTATCTTTTCATTTAGAATGACTACAGACATTAAGAGATCTAGTTGATTTTCTCCCAGATCACAGGCACATTGTAGAAAAACAATATCTAATTTTGAAAGACCACTACCTGTAATCCTTCCTTTTGTTACATGTTTATTAGGAAATGACACTACTTGTGGTTAGAGAACCACCATTGCTATTCCTAATAACATGCATCTATGAAGAATATATAAGAGATCAAGTGTCTGCCTCAAGTGTTTTGTGGTCATTGCTTTAGCTAGGTGAAGGTGACTACCAACCAACAAGGAAGAAGGTTAAAGAGCTAGCTCAGTTTTTGGAACACCATACAAAATAAATCTCTTGTGTGTTTTCTTAAACCAACAAGTATGAAATGGCAGGTGTCCAATTTTTAAAGTGCTTAGAAGGAGCAGCACTGAAAGCCTAAACATAACATTTACAAACTTTCTATCCCTGTCCTAACCACAGTTCAGTGCCTGACAAGATCATGGATCAGTTCCTCCTGGAAATGCCATATGCTGAGGCACATGAAAAATAATGATGTGATTGGTGACAACTACCACGGCTTCACTAAGGGCAAACCATGCCTGACAATACTGGTGGCCTTGTAGGATGGGGTTACAGCAATGGTGGACACAGGAAGAGCAACAGATGTAAACTACCTGGACTTGTGCAAAGCATTTGACACTGTCCTGCAAAATATCCTTGTCCCCAAACTGGAGAGGCATGGATTTGATGGATGGACCACTCAGTGGATAAGAAACTGGCTGGATGGTTGCACTCAAAGAGTTGTGTTTGATGTCTTGATGCCCAAGTGGAGACCAATGATGAGTGGCATTCCTCAGGGGTTGGCACAGGAACTGGCACTGTTAAACATCTTTGTTGGCAACATGGACAGTGGGATTGAGCACACCTTCAGCAAGTTTTCAGATCACAGTAAGTAGTGTGATGTGGTCAACAGGCTGGAGAAAAGGGACACAATCCAGAGGGAACTTGACAGGTTTGAGAGGTGGGGCTGTGCAAACCTCATGAAGTTCAACAAAGCCAAGTGCAAGGTCCTGCATCTGGGTTGGGGTATTCCCAAGCACAGGTACACGATGGAAGGAGAATGATAAAGACTAGCCCTGGTGTCTGTGGACGAAAAGCTCAATATGACGTGGGCATGTGCACCTGCAGCCCAGAAAAAGCCAACCGTTTCCTGCCGCCTCTGATGAAGACTGTGTCGGCCAATTATTTCAAGGAATGCCACATTACAAATGGGAACTCATTCACTGAATTGTTTTATAGGCCAGTGTTCATCAATTTTGCATAGGCTGCTTTGTTTTTAGAGCTAATTTCTAATCCTAACTCACATCACAGACACACATCTCTGCTTGGATTAATTAAGATCTCAGAGAGAACCTTCAGTAATAGAGGGTAATGGAGCAGATTTATAAAAGAGGCCATTTCTTCAGCTTGCTCAAATGCTCTGCTCTTCTGCATGTCTTTTCAGTCTCAGGCACAGAACAGGTACTTCTGTGTGCCTTCACAGATTCTCCTTTCTACTGCAGAGTCTGTTTATGTTCCATAAATGCACGAGTGAATGCACACCTGAAGTCAGGTCATATGAAGCGAGGAATCACTTCTGCTATTTGCATAGGCTGGAGGCAGGCATAGTGCAAATAACTCCTTGCAGCTGTATCAACATTCCCCTATCTCTACTTGCATTGTCCAAATCATCCTGTTCTGAGGCTTCAGAAAGAGACGGAAAATGTGGCTAATCGCCAGATTTATTATGTTGTTACAAAAAATGCAAAAGCTTGGACTGGGAGCACCAAGGGACTAGAGGAAGCCTCAGCAATGATGAGCGTAACGGAGTTCAGACTCCCCAAGGAAAATATATTAACCAGCATAAGATGGGTGCTAACACCGAGGGAGCCCTGATGGCATTTCTGACTGTCCCTGTCACTCACAGCAGGCACCTGCCACTCCTGCCACCTGGGACTGACAGTTTTGGTTCAGGGCCAACTTGAAAGGACACTTCTGTTGGGGAGCTCCTCCCCAGGGATAACATTGTGTTCCTGCTGAGTGAAAGGTCTTCTGGCTGGTCTAGCATAGCCAGGCAAGATCCCCAGATGCCTCCCTACCCAGCACAGATCTGGCCTGAAGCCCTGTTACTACCACTACTGTGCCATTATATCCTATAGGGAGAGCAAGAGCTTTCCCACTGTGGAACATTCTTCCACAGCTGCTGATTTAGGCTGGCCTGGGCAAAAAAGACCAAGGGCATAAGACAGAAGCGCTCCTGCTATGCCTACCACCTGCCATAGAGCAAAACACACTTTTTGTCATTTTGGTTGAGAGCTGGGCAGCCCTAGGAAACTCCATTTCAATTTTTCAGTCTGCCATGATCTGTTAGCAGCCTGCCATGATACACTGAGCTAATCACATCTGCCCCAGAGGCTGACATGCAACCTCTGGCCTATGGCATCCTAAATGCAGAAGGATGAAGCCACCTGACTGATGCAGAAGGATGAAGCCACACACACACTGGCCCCACCAAATATCCAGACAAGGGTTCTCATGTGGGCAGAACAGTTCAGGTTTGCCACACTAGCACACACTCTTACATACCCAGACAATGCCAAACAAAAACCAAGGATTTCCCTCCCGCCCAAATGAGTTTGCTGAGACAGACTTCACCTCTTTTTGAGAGCACCAGCCCAGAGGATAAGGACACTTTTAGGATATGTTTGGGTATCCTGAACTCTGCCCAGGTTCCTGAGAGAGTTGATCCTCTCCCTGAGGGCCTTGGACCTAAAGCACCAAGGATTAGTATCCAACAGGAAGCTAGTGGCACATCTACGTACTAAATCTGGGGCTCCTAAATTATCGATGTACTTTGAGACCACTGGACCAGCCTCACTTGCTAATAATTAGAAGTTTAATGGCATTACTGAAATTACAACCAAATTTTACTCAGTTAGACTGATCAGTATCTAATTTTGAAAGTAGTTACATGTACTGACAGGATGATTACAGCTTTATTCACCCATTTTAGACTCAAATTTAAAATAAAATACACTGAGATTGTATCACATGATAAATTGCAGTCAGCTCTTAAGTCTATTTCTTTCAGATTTAATTCTAACATTGTGAAGCTGACAGCATCACACAGCTTGAAAGAGGAGTATTATACACTCCTACAACAGAAGCTTGACAAAGGGACAGATAAGACTTGCTTTGAGGCCTGGAGGGTCCCAAGCTACTGGCTCCAAAACCACAGTCTGGCTACTGATTCTCTTTAAAAATCTGTTGAAAACTCACATGCATCTACTTACAAATTCTCACTTTTATTCTTAGCTAGGAGAGACTAGCATAGAAATAATTTTCTGTATGGCTTAGAAAAGTCTTTGGTCTTAGTACCAATGAATTTTCCCATAGTGCTGTGCAACTGAGTCTGTGACAACAGAAGTGCCCAGTCTGACACATAAAGAGAACCAGGCAGGTAAATCAGGTAGGTGAATGATTCCAGATTGTCCTATCTTGTTTCTGAAATGATCTTTCTACTAAACACAACCTACAGAAGAAATGCATTTAATATAGTAATTTTGGTTGTCACCAGTTCAGAATGACCTGCTTAACCCATACATGTTTCTATTCATATATAAAACAGTTCTTGCATATGTGTGGCAGCAACACACTGTTAACACATCTCCTTGCATTGAAAAATAAACCTGTACACATGTGTATCATACGAGTATTCTTGACACAAGTTCTCTTAGCACAGCGGTATGCATCCCAGGCGTGCAGTTTTCATCTGTGCTCTGAAGCTGCTACCACATTTACTTTCCCTTTGGTTTTCCAGTAAAGTTTCGTGTTTGCTTTTCTAAGCCTGCTTTTATTTGGACTTGTTTAGAAGTTGGCCTTCACGGAGCTAGGAGAGAAGAGGCGACAGTTAGAGAGTTTGTGCCCTCTGGTGTTCAGTGCTGGATACTGGAGTCCCAAAGGGCCGAGGCTCGGGGCTACCGCGGCATCCTCCCCTTAGCGAGCCTTGGCTTCCTCTAACGCACCTCACTTCAACAGGGTAAAGTACCTCCCCTCCTCTGTATTATTCCCCTGTATATATATAATATTCTGTATTATACTCCCCTCCGCTGTAGTATTCTCAGCAACATACTGGACAGAGACCACGGTCTCCTTTTAAGATCATTTTCACAGTTTACAGGCAAGATTTTAGCTTTTGGGATGATTTCAGCAAGATCTGTATCAACTCAGCAGTTTCCAAAACTGAGGAAAACTCTGGATGTGGTGTGACTTTGTGTTTTCATTAGTTCAAATCAGCAAAAAAGTACAGTGGGAAACTTCAGAAAAACAAATAATTTATTTTCCAAATTCCCTGAGTCCCAAAGCTGAGGATATACTCTTTAGCCTATACTAAAATAGAGAAGCTCCCATCAGCATGGTTTTCAGATGGCTGGTTCACATTTCCTGTTGCCATGTCTGTAGTAAATTCTTCAAAATCCCAACTAAAATCAAATTTGTGGGCATAACATTAACACTCAGTTATGCCCACGAGCACTAAATCTTTGCCAGAGATGACTGAATTACAAATTTCATCAGTCAAATTCTGAATAGAAAGCCGAGCATACACTCCTTCTGAAATCCACCCAGTTTCTACAGTTCATTCTAAAGATGGTCAGATGTAGAGTTGTTTGCTGTGGTGAGATTTAAGGTAGTTTGCAAGGACTTTAGCGATCATAGTCCTCAATCACTGCCACTCCACTGTCTAAGCTATATACCTGCTGCGTTGCCATTGCTCAGGAGCTCTCATTTGGGAAGAACAGTTCACTTTAGCACCTACGACTGACAGGGATACCAGAGTAGACTACCCCCTGTCATTTGGAGCATCCAAACTCATATAACAGTGAGAGAGTTTATGGAGGAGTCCAGTGGCATCTGTGTCCATGACCTCTCAAACAGGATCTTCCACCCTGCTTACACCCATGAACCTGCTACAACCGCTCCTCTCCGCTTTGCACTGGCTGCAGACAAGTGATAAAGTTAGTTTAAACTCGTATTCTGACTAAAATAGGCAAGGTCCTTTTGGAGGAACCATTTTCCTCCAATTCTCACAACCTTCCCAGTGTTCTGATGGAGCCATTTCTTCTCAGGATGTTAAAGGAAAATACAGTGCTAAAGATCTCATTTACAAAGGTGCCTGAATCTCAGCAAATGAGTCTTGCACGATGACATTCAAAAGAGTAAGTTACCAGTTTTCACCACTATGAGAAACCACCCTAAAAAAAGAAAAAAGCTCATAGAAATGCCAAAAAACAGAAATAAAAAAAAATTAAAAGGAAAAAGAAAAAGGGCAAGAGTTAACAAAGGATCTGATTCAATAAACTGTTTCAGTGGAAAGTTAGGAGCCTAAACACTGAATCTGAGCCTAACAGCCCTTTGCTATAATTATATTCACTTGAATGTTGAGCACTGTGTCATTAGATGAGAGCATTCAGACAGTGCACTGCAGTAATAATTCAAAGTGTTTACATTTCAACAAAGCCTTCTCTTGTGTGTTCTTCTAACCATAGCGGCAAATTTAGACATTTTATAAACACAGCAGATTTGTTTTTAATTAAGGAATTTCACAGCAGTGAACTCTGATCACTTAATATTTCAAATCAGAGAGCATCACTATTACAGCATGTTAAGAGATTATTCTCTGTATACTTCATACTCAGTATGAGTAACATTTCCCTCAAAAGATGCCACAGTGCCAGCAGATGTTGCACAAAGAGTGGCAACGTTGTGCCTCCCTGCAGCTCTGCAAGAAAGCTCTACCTGTGACTCAGGAGAATTCGCGCAGACACACTGCTTTCAGGAATGATCATGATCAGCTTCTGCATCGCTGAGAAATTCTGTATCTTTTAAGCAAAGCATAGCTGAAATCAATACTCGGCTGCCAAGGAAAGTGGAGGGATTTTGCTTAGTGCTGTGGGATTCATTTTCTTGACTGTCAATCATACGATAATTTTCACAATTCCAGCACTGCAGTCTAACAAGTCCAATAATCTGTGGCCCAGGCCTCTTACCAAGCAGGAGTTAAGCTGAAAGGCTAGGACACAAGAAAGGAGGAAAGGAGTGTATGTTTTACCTGATTTGGCCAGTATGCAATTTACACTTGAAAGGAAAACTGGGGAAAGCTCGATCTGGTAGAAACAGTTGGCAACAGGGCCTGTTTGCAGCTAAGAAGCCAAAAGAAGGACTGTATGGCAACAAGGCTTCTGGTTCCTGCATGAATTTCAAATCACAGCATTATGTTTAACCTCAAAACATCTGAAAGGAAACGATGAACAAGCATCGATCACCAATTAGTCATTATTTCTTGGACAGTCCATGGAAAACAGATGCTAGGTCAGCTCAGAGTTTTGTAGCTTCTGTCAAAGCCACAGGGCTTTCCTCAGCAGCCCCTGGATTTTATATTCCAGCTGGACATAGCCCAGCATGGCACATGAAGCCCACATGAAAAGTGGACTGAACTTTTAAGTATCTCACATCAACTGGGGCACACACCCTCTCCAGCAAGAGGGCTGCTTCCAGTGCCTACCCGGCTACTAAACCAGAAGGTTGTCATCAATCTCAGCGTGCCCTTTGCTATTCTCAAACATTTTCTTCCCGAGTCCTGCATTGTTACAACCAGGCTTGTTCACACAAGACTATGAAGTCTTTCCAGGTATTCTAAAACCAAATCAGGAACGGCACGTGAAAGGGAACTTCCCTGCACCAGTTGCTCCACTGGTAACAGCAAATATGAAACGAGACAACCCTATGCAGTCTGAGCAACCCGCAAGCTGAAATTACGGAGACAGTGCACTATCTCTGTAACAGATTCTGTCATTCTCCCTCAGTTTCTGCCTGCTTAAAGGCTTTAATGATACTATCGGCAAAACCCCTCCATTTAAGCTTAAACTCATCCTTTAATAACACAGATGGCTTATTTGACCTTTAGCATCTCATCTGGATTTCTGTGACTTAGCCTGTGTCCTCTATGAAGTCCTAGCACTGTGTGGAGCAGCACAATGCTGACCAGTGGTCAGGAACCCTTTGCTTTGCCTTTTGTGACTCAGGGGTAATTTAATCCTTTCCCCTGTGAACCTCCCCAGGTCTGAACACTGCCTCTGACACTGATGATGAGGACTGCAGGAAGTATGGGAAACAGGATACTGCAGGAGCTCACTGACAGCAAATATTTGTGTCACTGTTCAAAATAAGCATGTAATGCTTATTGTATTACAAAATTTAATAAGATATAATAAGCTGTAATCAGATATTTCAGGTATAATATAAAGTAAATGCATTATAAATGCTGGAGAGTAACTAGAATTGATTAAACTGGATAATGTTGTTAAATGATATTTACTGCTAAAAGCAAAGATTTTTGTTAACCTGGCACGCAAAACTGACAGTGTCTGACAGTCTTCAGAATAGTTTTGTTTGCAGACAAAATCATATATTACCATCTTTTTTCATCAGTTAAAATGATGAAAATACACAACAGATTTTCTCCAAAATAATAAAAATTGCTAGCAACTGAAAATATACAATTGTCTAACATGTAAACCACATATATGACTTGCTGGGGCATTACCTGACTGCCAAAGCTCATGAGATTTTCCATGTCCACTGTAATTCTGGCTGTTTTTGGACAGAAGTTGTTTCTGTAACACTTCAAACTAAATCTGTTCCAGGAAGAGTCTGGAAAAAGCAGTATACCATACAGTTTCTTAATCACATATTTATTAACAAAAAAAAAAAACCAAAAAAAAAAAGTAAACCACCAAGGCAGTCTGTTATTAGTTGCACTGGAACACAGCAAACCTGTAGCATGGCCTGTGAACCAAGATATAAAATTGCCTGATCTGCTCTTTCTACTCTTATATATGAAATATAGAAAATGCTTCCCACAGAATGCCATTGGCAAAATGTTACAACCAAAGAGCTTGCAAGCTAGCTGCTCCTACTCTGGCAAACAACATGAAATAAATAATATCCACGGAGGGTCCACACCATGAAGGCAAAAGCAGATAAGCTGCATTACTCCACCGGGTGAATTATATTTGGTAATATACAGCAGTTGCCTATAGAGGATAAGATCTTTTCCTTATATCTAACTGCAAAAATTGTCCCATGAACTAGGGGAAGATTAATTTTTGGTCAGTTTAGTTTTTTCATCCTTTAAACCTTTCTCACTCCCACAACATCAAACCCCCCCAGTGTCTTGTGCGTGAGAGATGACGTGTTGTAGTTACTCTGGACTTAGGTATTTGGTTTTTGACTGGTCTGAACATGGGAGGACTGACCATCTAGAGGCTCTTGAATAAAATATTACATGAAGTTTGCCCAGTGGTTTGGGATTTTACTTTGGGAACTAATTTGGGTCTTTATCTTCCATCAGCATTGCAATGGAAAGTAATGAAACTTATTCTATTTTAAACTTCTGTCCCTTTTCAAACTTTAGCTGAATTTAGCCTGAGAGTTCAAAAGTCAGAGAGAGAAGAGGGAAAAGGAAAGGGCAGAGGGAGGAGAACCAGACACGCTGCAGCGCAGCTTCCTTAAGAAACTAAGCTCAAGTGTGACTGGATTCTTCTATGCCTGGTACGTATCACTGCTATGCAGGGCTAGTGCACAGTCCTCTCCCTCAGATAAGTATCTCCAGGTGACTTCTAAGGGGCCTACTCACTCCATAATTTCTCAGGAGCCAAGTGCGTGCATCCACATACTGGACTTTCACAGTGGGACACAGCTGCTAATGATGACAGCCAGCAGTGAATCCAACCTCAGTTCAAACTGAAGAACAGTTCAGTTCTTCAGTGGAACTGAAGAACAAAGAGTTTATGCTGAGCATCTTGGCAAGTTTTGCTTCCTGGTGCTGTGCCCACAGGAAAGCCGGGAGGAGAGCACACAGTCGGCACGCGGAAACACAACAGTGGAGGCAGAGAATGAGCACCATTGTCTCGTCAGCTGATTGTAGAGTATGTGATGCACAGGCTAGGCTGTGAACTAATGAGGCTTAGCAAGAGCATCACTGAAAAAGATGCAATTTAGCTTATCAACAAATAATAAGCAAGCAAAGGTATAGCGACAGATCATTATGCTAGCAAACAAGACAAAAAAGTCATCAATAAAGGAAAATGCAAAGAAAAATAAGGGTTTTATATTAGCTTTCCTCACATGTTTTAGTTTTGTTTCTCAGTCTGTGCCTCCAGATACAAAAATAAAATAAAAGTGGAAATTATCAGGTCAACTGTACAGTTTGGTTTGTACCTCAGAGTGCAGATTGATTATGCCTGCATGGGCGATGTTCCAGAGAAGTTTCTCAATCCCAGGAGTAAAACAGGTGTTACATTTCGTAGATCTCTCCCCTCCTTACTCCCATCCACTTGATTCCTCTCCATTCTCAACTTCCCCCTTGCAAGGGATATAGAGATCTAAGGCTCATCCTCTCCTTTCCAGCTGAGTGCAGCAGCGGGGAAAAAAAAGGATCAGGCGAATCTCATAATGAGGGTTCATGATGAAAGGTGTTAAAAGAAAGCTCTGCTTAACCAGCTCCTGTTACAAAGTAGGGTTACAAAGCCTTAGGAGGGCCTCCAAGAATTTGCTCTGCAATATTTTCAGCTGGCAGATAGGAAGGCAATACAGCTATGCTCTACTGTAGTCACCGAGCAGGGTAAAAGACATAGTAACTAATAAGTAACAGGCATCAAACTGCAAATGTTTTCCCAAGAAACAGTGGGAGATGTCCCTCTACCCCCGAACAGATTTCCAGGTTGATTGTCCTTAAATATGCTAAATAACTGCTCCTATTTTGCTCACAAATCAGTGCGTGCAAATAAGAAGCCTTTTTCTTTCACCACTAGCATGGTAGGACATGCCATAAAGACCGCAGGATTCCTCTGAGGCTTTTCTTCACTGCATTGTATATCTTCACCGTGTTTCCAGTCCACAGACCATTGAAGTAAACAAGAGGAGTCCTACAGATTTTATCGAGTTTCACCTCAGAGGCAGCTGGGAGTTTTTTTCAGTGTTCGTTTAAGCGAGCTTCATAGCCTCTAACTGGGAAACCGCTCTTAATTCCAAAGGGACCTATAGAAAGGAGTGTGATAGTTGTCCTGTTCAAATATGAAATAACACAGACAAACCAAAATAAGAGATCTCTAAAACGCTTGTGGAGATATATCCAAAGGGCATATTTCCACAAAAAACAAACCAACCAAACAAAAAACCCCAAACCAAACAAAACCTCAACAATTCACAGACTGTCTTCCTCATCTCTTCAGCTTTTAAACTGCTCCGATATGCACACATAAATATTTAGTGAATGATTTCTCCACCACACGTGTGCACATTTTCTGTGTTCTACAGATACCTAAATTATTTTTTCAAGTTTTTCAACAAAATTCTCCCCTTGGGCATGGAAGTGAATGATAACAGAGAGTGAAGAATATTTATGCAGTCATCACTGCAGTGGTGATGCAAAAAATGAGCAGCCTGCAGAAATAAAAAAAATTATAGCACTCAGGTTCACTCATATTTTGCTCTCCCAGAGCCAGAGGATCTGCCAGGGAATCTGTCTGGTGTTTTAAATGTGGTATTTCCATATGTGAGCCTTGCACTGATTCCCCATTAAACCAGAATCTCAGCTGGTGATTTCAGTATAGCTCAACATTTGATTTCTGTCATTATGATCTGAAGAACATCCTGATATGACATGACTGGCAATTGATGCAGCATTGCCTGAACATGGCTGAAGTGACAGTCACAGTGGCAGAATCCGCTCAGTTCTTAGATATGCTGATCTTTCTTTCTCATCTTCCCTCAAAACTCAAATCTTTTTCCCCTGCCTTACACAAGACCTTGGTATCTCATACCATCTGGACAGATTTCATCCCTCTGCAGGGCCACACTCCTCAGCTCTGCCATTAGACAATGGCTATTCCTTAAATATAGTTGCACTCTCAAAATAATGGTTGGGGAAGGCAATGACCATTGAATGAAATGTTTATGTGGCCCTGTTCCTTGCCAGATGAGACTGAAAGTAGCGAAGAATTCGACAGCTGAGGAAGAAACAGCAGGTGCATAGTTTTGGAGCACAATCTGAAAGCTTGGATCACCCTGCCAGCAAGCCTCCAACTCTTTGAGGACCCTCAGCTCCACTAAAAAGGGGTTTTTTGTCTTATGTCCAGCAGCAACTTGTGTTCCTTTCGGCTCAGACAATAGGTTAACCCAGAGGAACTACTACCCAAGTAAGAGAGTCACAGCAGAAGTAAAGGTTCTTTAGAAAGAGCATTTCTTGACCTGAACAGTTTTTGCTTTTGGGATAACCAGTCTTTGCTTTTGGGATAACCCCCACTTTGGGGGGACTTGTTTAAATGCTAAGAAAAAGAAAAGGAACAAAGCTTCCTAGAATAACTGTAGTAGCAAAGTAACCTCAAAAGAAACTGTGTTGACTGGCATATATAGCTATACTTTGGCAGAAACAAGCCCTGTAGTATGCCAAGTGACTTTGTCTTAGAAAAGTAATTTCTTAATCTAATTTCAAAAGAGAACATACTGTTGTCCAATTCCCAAGTACGGAGAAGAGTCCAGGAAACAAAACCAACCAAACTACTATACAAGTAACCACAACATAATTCCTGTTTTCCCTCTGGAGTAATTTACATTACTGTTAAGAAGTCTGAATGAGACTTTGTACAAATGGAATGGTTAAAACCAGTAGGAAATAGCAAAATGAACATTGTTAGGCTCCAATTTCCATGCTGACACAAATGGTACTTTTGGTTAAACAAGGTGCTGCACCTTTCAGCCCAAGGTTCATTAAGGTGTTCATACATACTCATACTACTTTTGCAAAGAGCTGAAACTGGGCAGGTAAAACCCTGTGCCAAATTCACTTCTACATGAGTTAGCATATCTCATCTAGGATATCGTGACTAAATAGAGCTAATACATTTATTTGTACATGACACTTGTGGGATACAGTACATGTAAGTTATTATCTCATCTGCTGAATTAGAGTGAAAGAAAGGTGAAGTACTCTGTCAATTCTCTTCTCCCATTTCAGAAAATAAAAACTTATTTCCAAAAAAGAGAGAGGACAAAGGGGAGAAAGTGAGGAAACACGTAGCAAACTCTGATGAAACAATACTTTTCCCAACTAGCTGGCTTCACCTCTCTTCTTTTGTTATCGGGCGATACATCAATTGATGCCGCTCATCATCTGCTGGGACATTGCTGCCATTTATACCTATGCATCTTGAGTATCAGCCACTTCAAAAAGCTGATTTAACATAGCTTCACAGATTGCTTCCATTCTAAGGAAGTAGTAAAACATAGTAAACTAAAAGGATGGGAAAGACAATGATGTGAATACCCCTTATTTGAAAGGGATGCTTTAAATATTTGGAGAAGTGTTGTTTTTTGGGTTTTTTTAACTCAGTATTTTTCAAACAGTATTTAAACACATAACACAGTTATAGAATGGTACAGACTTTCACAGTTCCAAAACCACCAGCACAACAGCATCCTGATCCCATATGGGGCCCCTCGAGGCTGTCAGCATGAACCAACTAATGTCCCCTTACATACAATACATATACTCAAATATTTTGCAAGTCTGAAGTTCTTCCTGCTGGTTCTGTCATTTAAAGCTGCTCCTATGAATACATGCAATGTGACTAATAGTTAAGTATACTTGTTGAGGTGATGCTACGAATTTAAAAGCTAAAGAAGATGTTTCAATGGATTTTGAAGACCCTGCTATTAGCAGAAATGGAAGAAAATATACTCTGCAATAACTTCAAGTCAGATCTGTATGTACATTTCTAAAAGTAGATATAACAATCATGTCCCTTGTGACAAAAGACAACTCATAAAACTCTTTGCCTCTATTAAACATAGTTTCTAAAAAGAATATGTTGCAAAACTCTACTCAGTACTGCTTGGGATCAACCTGTTAGTCAAACCATAAATTTACTGGCACCAAGCAGAGGTCAACTTCTTTAATTTTTTTTTTTAACAGCTGCTCCCATTCTATAGGTGAATCGCCTGTAGATTTTTCACAGACGATGTATGCACAAGTTCCTCAAACCAACAGAATCCACTATGGATGTCTATATCCCAGGTGTCCATATCTTCAAAAGAGATATAAGGAGAACCTGGGTGTTCATTTCTCCGGGACAGGAAATAGAATTTGCCTGTTTAGCTATAGATTGCAGAATCACAAAAAAAAGATGGACAACACCTCTCCACAAACCAGTTACTGTCACAGAAGTCACCCTTGCTCCTAGTGCTACTTATTTTTTTTCCTTTGTATAAATGCCAGTGCTGCTTATTCACTGCAACACAGGAGACAGGTTGATGGTCTGAACACATTGTAACCCAGCCAAAGTATCACGTAGTCCTAACAACTTGATGGGTAAGTTGTCGGTTTTTGTTTTGATTTTTTCTTTTTTGATTTCCACATATCATTACTATGGGTTCTTTAGTGCTCCAAAGACTTGTGTTGCAATGAATTGACCTTTCTTGTGGGTTCCATAAATTAAGAACTTAAATAGCTAAATTTATCCAGGTAGAAACAGAATTTTCTGAAAATTGAAATAGTGAAATTTAACTTTGCCCTTTTTATGTCCACTGTTTTTACGAAACATGCTATATAGCTATATAATCTCAGCTATAATTTTTTTATCTATCAGTGAGGTAAAAACAGCACAAGACATCCAAATGAGAAATATATATTGGGTTGCTTTCCTCTCACGTACCTTTCTGTCTGCTACAATTTCTAACACAAAGCTATTTGGCTGAAAACAATAAAACTCATTAAAAACTCACAGTTAAAAAAGTGGGCCCATTAGTCTTATGAAAAGATTATTTAGATGCCAGGAAAGGAAGAATAAATATATACTCTCAGTGATTTTTTTTAGGAAAACAGTTACTCTTGCACACAAACATTTCCTGAACTGGAGACTGGCAAGCTGCATTGCCAGGTATTTGAGCACTAAGGGATCTCAGGCTGTCTTAAGCATCACAGTATGGCTGATGCCCAATCTGGAAAGGAAAAGATGAATGTCACTCTGGATTAATTTCAGAAAACACTAATTTCCTATTTTAATGGTTAGATATTTTGAAAATGAGACAAAAATTTCTGCACATCAAAATGAAGAATTCTTAGCTCCTAAAGTACAGTCTTCTGAAAAACTGATGTGACTTGTGCTTTTAACTGCCTACACAGAGCCCCTACTTGGTGGAGAGTGTCACCAAAACCACTGATAATGGTGCAGAAAAGGGAGCTCTTTTGCCAAAGCTGGTGTTTCCACCAATGTAACATCTTGATGGAAAGGGAACATACAAGTCATAATTACTTGCCATTTCTATGGGTTTCTCACAAACATTTAAGTAGTACAAACCTCTCTTGCTTAGCTGCATATACCTTTAAGCCACAATCCCAACATCTCAGACAAGCACCAGCACCTTCGGAGAGATTTGTAGATGAATGAGAAAATCTGGTAAAATTTAAGTCTTTCTGTGGCTGCAGCCACCATTGCTGCTGTACAGAATAAACCACCTCCTGTGAATGCTGTCTTCCAAATTGAAGAGAGCATCAGTTTTCCTTCATTTATAAGCCAAAACCAGGCAAAACCAGCAAACATTTATCAGATAGAAACTGTTGCAGAAAATAACTATCCTATAACTCAGGAAAAGGGAGATCCCTGTTTTCTGATCCAAGTTGCAACACTCTCTGGACATCACGGAAATAAGTTTTTGCTTTTGATACAGTAAATGACAGCACTTTGAACTGCCATGGAAATTTTCTGAGATTTCAAGTGGGCCATTTCCATACACTGCACGAATCACTAACTATGACAAAGCATCCTGGGGGCCGCTAGCAGGGTCCCTTCTAACTGAGGACACCGCAGCTAGAACAGAAAGCCAGTACTGCCTTCTAAACGTAATGCTTTGAACAGCTGGGAACAGAGTGTCAAGTCTCCCTTTCCAGGAGTAAAGGAAGAAGGAAGAAAGGGAAAGAAAGAAATGAAGTGCCATCAGAGTTTAAGTAAACGAAACTCCTATTTCCCCTGTGTTTTGAGAAATGTATTCTTCTGCTGAAGGACTTCAGAGGACCACACAAGATGTTAAAATGGCAAGAGCATCGGGGTGTTCAGGAACTTATATGACGAATATATTTGCCATACTGTGCATGCACTCCAAACATCTTTTTATTATCTAGATCTAACATAAACAAATATCCAGTCTTACAAGATAAGACAATAGTGATGGGGCAGCAGAGCTTTGCCCAGTATTCTTCCTCAGAGCAAAGCACACTCTCTTCAATTAGTGTTAAAAGAGAACAAAGATGAATGGTGAGTTTCCTTTGTGTGGTTCACAGGATCAAGCCCTGCTGGAATGCAAGTATCAGCCTTTACAACGACAAACTCCAGCCAGCACAGCCATGAGGATAATCAGAAGCTGTCCCTCTCTCATCTTCCTGCCAAGGACAGCAGAATTCAGTTCATTATGGCCATGGCAGACATCCTTCCAATGCCTGTGCATGAATGCACATAGACTGCAGTTTTACACTCATGATCAAAACCACAGGAAGCAGACTTCCAAAAAGGAAGGAAAAAGGGGCATGAAAGAGGAACAAAGAAATACATAAGAGATCTGATTTTTCCCAGTGGGACAAGATGAGCTAGGACAAGGATTGCCTTTATATAAACTCTGAAATGATACATAAACAAGTGGGAAATGGGGAGTTCAAACAATGAAGACAGACTAAATCACTTGAATCCAGAAAGCTTGCTTTTCAACTCTCTAATTTACTTTTAAATTGTCTTACTTTTTAGTACATTAAGATCAATTGTTTGAGCTAAGAATTCTTACTGAGCTTTAAAAGTAAGACAGAAGAAGATATACAGCGTAATGCTTCCAATTTACATTAAAGTCTATGCACTATTATCTTCTTATTATCTCCTAAAGATTTTTCCAGGCATTTAATTAACATATGACAAGATACCCAAGTTAGCAAGAAAAAAGTCACAATTTAATGCACTATCTATAGCCTTTCAGAAGTTAGTTACCCATTGTTTTTTCTCCTAATGCACATCTATTATTCTATTTTAATAGCAAGGCTCTGTCACAGAAATAAAAGGAACAGAGTTCTCCAGGTACCCACATTACATTTGCTAATTTGATTCCAGCACAGTGTCTTTCAAAGTCAGTGAAACATAGGTAAAGTTTAGAAGTTTTCACCCAAGGACTCTGCTGTGACAAAGGGTGCTGGTATTGGCCTGCCTGCCACACCTCTGCCCAGGACCTGGGTCCCAGAGAAACCCTGGGAAAGCATTATCTTTAAAAGAACACAACACTAACAAACAGCCCCAGAACATCTCTAGAAAGGTGGTGGAACAACTACCAAGGCCCCTGGAGGTCGGCGCTGCCCACGGGGTCTATCAGGGCAGGGTCTGTCCACCAGGGCCTGTCCCACCAGCCAGGTGCAGGCAGCTGGGGCTGGGCCCAGACTGGGATAGGTTGTGGGGCTGAGGCCAGGCAGGGCTGTGGGGAGCTGGAGATGGGCCCTGCTGCAGCTGCAGCATCGCTGGGGCAGGGACTGATGGCTCTGGGGGGCTGGGCAGGAGCAGTCAGGCCTGGTGGTGCCCACTGACAATAAACACCCCACACCCCATTTTCAGGGATCCTCAGGCTTTTGCACACATTCCCTGGACACAGACCATTAGCCTTTCCCACTTTCAGCCTATTCCAATTCAAACAAAAAAAATTACCCTTGCACAAGTGGCAGGATATATTAGCATGCTTCACACTTATATTTTATGCATCTCCTTTCTAGCAAACTCATGAAGCTCTCTGAGCTGCTGATCCAAGGGAGATCTGTGGCTTCTGCTTTACTAATGTGGCAGGAAAAGCCTGCAGCAAGTACAAAAAAGCAAGACGTGCTTTAGGATGAAAAGAAAATGTTTAAAGCAAATTCTCCCATCAAACAAGAGCCTCTGTTTCTTAATAGCCCCATATCTAGTGCCTTCCACTGCATAAAATCCTTCACTGTTTTTTTTTTTTTTCCTTCCTTGGAGAAAGGTAGTGTAGTAGCATTTTCCTGCTGCTCATCTCAGCAGTCACAGAATCTTGGTGGTGGGAAAGAACCTCTGGAGATAATCCAGTCCAACCCCCATTGCTAAAGGAGGGTCAGCTACAGCAGGTTGCTCAGGGCTGTGTCTAGTTGAGGTTTTTATATCTCCAGGGATGGAAACTCCACAGTCTCTCTGAGCAACTTGCACCAGTGTTCAATCACCCTTAAGTTTAAAAAATGTTTTTCTTATGTTTAAACAGTTCCTGTCTTTCAGTTTGTGCCCATTGCCTCTTATACCCTTGGTGGGCACCACTGAGAAGAATCTAGCTCTATCTTCTTTACTCCACTCCATTAGGAATGCAGAGACATTAATCAGATAGCCTGAGTCTTCTCTTCGGTAGACTGAACAGTTTCAGCACTCTCAGCCCCTTCTCAGATGTCAAATGCCCCAAGCAAGTCCTTAACTGCCTGTATGACCCTTTGCTGCACTCATCCCCAGCACGTCCACACCTCTTGCCTCTAAGGCAAGCTCAGAACTGTGCTTGGTACTCCAGATGTGTCTCACCAGTGCTGAGTAGAGGGGAAGGATCACCTTCACCTGTCTACTGATACTGCTTTCCCTGATGCAGCCCAGCAGATGGTTGACTGACTTTGCCACAAGTGTGCCTCGCTGACTCTTGTCTATCTTGCTATTCGCCACAAAATACAGGTCTGTTTCTGCAAAGCTACATTCTGACCACTCAGCTCCCAGTACGTGCTGATGCATGGGAGCTCTTCCAGGGTCAAGACCTTTGCATCTGCCTTTGTCAAGCTTCATGAGTTTCCTGTCGGCCCATTTCTCTAGGCTATCTGACTTACAGCACAACCATCAGATGCATCAACCACTCCTCCCAGTTCTGTGTCATTTGCAAACTTCTTGAGCATACACTGTCCCATCAGTCAGGTCATTAATGAAGATGTTAGATAGTATTTGTCTCAGTGTCAATCCCAGTAACTGAACTCCAGCTCGACTTCATCCCATTGGTCACAACCCATCAGCTCAGGAAATCAGCCAGTTTTCAGTCCACCTCACTGTCCACTTATCTAGCTTGCACTTCATCAGCTTGTCAATGAGGATATTAGAAGAGACAGTTTCAACAGCCTTGTTAAAATCAAGATAAGCATCATCCACTCCTCTAACCACATCTACTGAGCCAGTCATCTCATCGTAGAAACTTACCCAGCTGGTCAAACATGATTTGCCTTTCATAAATCCATGCTAACTACTCCCAATCACCCTCTCATCCTTAATATGCTTTGAAATGGTTTCCGGGGGAGTTTGCTCCTGGAATGCTTTTATCCATCTCTCTGCTTAGACAGCTGGCACACTGTCTCACTGCCTTGGGTCTTCTGCAGGACTGTTAACATTTACAACATCACCAAGTCTTTGCTAGAACTAGTATCAGTTCTGTTCTCCACCCTTCTCACCTAGAAGAATGGAAAGACCAAATCTTTTCCAGTCACATCATTCAACTTCCCACTGAGCTCAGAAGCAACAATTACCTGGAGCAGTCCTCACTAGGGAATAACTACATGTTCAGTTCTCATTTCTTGGTGGAGAAGGGGAAATCTGAATGCCTCCTACTTTGCAAAAAAACCTGAAACCCCTCACAATCTCTCACTCCTTGAAAAGGTAAGAAGGAAAGAGCAATAAGAAAAACTTAGATTGCCAAGTAGTTTAAGGGGTCAAATCTTATCAGAAAATACCAATGTCAAGTAACATAAACTTGGGAGGTAGAGCCAAGCAGTTCTAGACTCAAACTTAGCCCAATTTCCTCACACTCTTAGGTCTAGTTCTACAAGATTTCACTTTTCTGTACACAACTGAGTATGTCTTCCCTAGGAAAGGCAACAAACTGCCACCTTCAATACCTAAATTAAGAACAGTACTATTTGTGCATTTTGGATTTTTTGTCAGCCTCCAGAAATCTTTGATCTCACTTTTCATATGAATATATATATACAGTCATTCAGTGTGAGCCCATATTAATCCACCTATTTATTAGCCTCAAAATGCTTTAGAGGACTGGGGAATGCTGACTGATTTGTAAGATAACCCAGAGTTATGAAGAGGTCCTCTGATCTCTGTAGTATGCAAGAAACCTCTGGAAGTCCTGTCCAGGCTGGTCTCAGCTATCAGACTGAAGGCTGGACTCTCAGAAGGTGCAAAGAAGGAGCATAGAAAAGGAAGAGCCACTTCAGTTTTTCTCCAAGACTTTTACTCTGTTTCAGATGATAAGTGCCACATACAACTGTGAAATGTTTTTATGAAGGAATGTAGACACTACCTTTACAGCTGATCTGAAGGTCTGTCATCTGACTATGCTGATTTATTGAAACCGAGGCCCTCCACAAGAAAGACCCGAACCATTCGTCAGGAACATGTCTCAGATTCTGGGTGAACTTTATTGTTAAGAGCAATATGAAAATGTTTCTCTTCTCTATCCTGCTTAAGAGTACTCATCTAACTCTCAAATCCTACGAGACAAAGATCCAGATGAGTGTCTGACATATCTGTTGGATCTTACACAATCAATGCAAGTTCGTGAGCCAGTAAGACACCAGCTGATCTAAAGCATGTCATTACCTTCTTTCTCTATGTGTCACAAAAACTGGCTCTAGGTTTTCCTCATCACTGCAGATGAAACCAGTATAAGAACCCAGCTTTCCTGATAAGCAGCCTTTGCATGAAGCTTCCTTCTTTGTAGCACTGTGAACAATTTTTTCAAGCATCTGGCTCTTGACAGCTCTTAAAGAAATTTTCAATGTAACAGCTAAGCAGTAAAGAGGAAAGGTGTTTGAATTTTTTTTTCTTCCTTAAAGAAGAATTCCCAGTTTTAAAAAATCCAAACCTCAGATTTCCTTTGCATCTTCAGTGGAACTACATAAACCTTTTCTTCATTCTTGCTGTGATACATAGGCCTTCCTTTTGATACCTGTAAGAAAGAGATGCACACTACACTGCTCAAACTAGCAACAAGTGAAGATCGCTTGTGTTTTCTCCTCTCAAGACCTCTACAGGTTCCTTCATTCTGTACATTTAAACACTCCTCATTTATGTTACTGTATCATTTGTTTGTGTATGTGTGCCTTTCTCCGTGTACCACAGGATGGCAGCAAATGTTAGAATATAAAGAAAACAGCTAGGCCAGAGACAAAATAAGAGTATTACAGTTGATTTATATATATTATTGTTACTTGAAACAGAAGGACTAGTTCCTGAATCCAAGTTCCCAAATGCACATGCAAAAACACATGTTCTCAGGCACATGAACATAGTAATGCATGAATTGACACCAGAGCAGGTCAAAGGCATTTACAAAAATATTGTTTAAGGGAAACAAATTATATGGGATGCCATTACAAAAACTACCTCTGCGATTGACAGGATGTTTTGTTTGATCCAAAGTAAATAATAATCAGCAAAATTGAGATGGAGTACAAATTTGTGAGGAATGACAGTAAGTTGCAATTGAGTAGGATTATATTGCTTAAATGTGTTAATATTGAAAAGGCATCCATAAAAACTAAGCCAGAGGAAACAAACTCAAAAATAATCTCACGAGACAAGTACTCTTCCTGCTTCAGGTACATCAAAAATGCACGCAAAATGTTTTACATAGACAGGTTCGTTTGATTGAAGGCACTTGCCACAGGCAAACTTTTTTAAAAATTAAGTAAATTATGTAAAAATCTTGCATGGAGTTAACAATTGGTGTCTCAAATTTCTTTATAAAGCCTTCTCAGTAATGAGGAGCTTAAAAAGAAGACAAGGAAAAGAGGACAATGTATATGGGAAAAGCACCAAATAATCTAATAGTGACATTTTCAACTTTTCATGTGAGCTGTAGACTTCAAAAGCTGAGATTTGAAAGTCTATATTTATCATTATTATAAAATTAAAGACTAAGAAACAGTAAAGAAAACCTCAAAAGCCAATAAAAACATTTTTCGAATGGGCCACAGGGCAAGGTTTTAATATAATTTTTGTAGAATCACCTTTAACTGAAAATTATGAAGTAGTTTGAGAGGAACTTGTTCATACAGTTTCTAGTGATGAAAGGCTTGATAAAGGCATGCTACCACTGTGTAAAGTTATTCTCTCTAACACTTCAAGAAGTTGAAAAAGTTTTATAGTAAATTTAGATTAAATATTTATTTTTAATTAGCGCCACATCTGCTTATAAATTTTTCTGCTTTCTTCTCACCTTACCATTTTGCTTCTCTGTCCGCTGCCAAACTAATCAAGAGACATGCTATGATAGTTGGTAAATCATCAGTATTTTGAATTTATAGGCTATGTCAATTGTTTGCAAAGCACCTCTTCCCAAAAAGATAAATTAATTTCATTTGAGGAAGCCATAAACTGGCATGGCTCACTCTGACTTCAGGATTCCAGCTAATCAAACTTGTGATCTTTGCACTGTGACAGCTAGACTTGACACTCTCTCCTGGCTGTCCCCTTAGAAATTCTGTGGTAAATTCTGTGATCAATGGACATAAAATTGGAGGGAGGGTGAGGTATGTGTGTGGCAAAATTGTTCCTAGGGGATTAGGAAAGAATGTGAAAAGAAAAACTGGAAAAAAGACTTATGCCTTTGTCTCAGGCACAGAGCAATTTGTTTGGCAGACATTTTGGCTGGCCAAAGGAAATTCATACCCATATGTTTTAAACTTTTTAGAGAAATTTCAAAAAAAAAAAATCATATCTGATGCATGGGGGGAAAGTGACTTCTGGATGTTACCTGCAGCTATGCTTCTCTAATATATCTGCTTGTGTTATAGACATGCCCTTTTCTCTCAAAAACTGTGGGATAACCATTGTACTTGAGTTTTCTTTTTTGATCTGCTGCCAGCTCCTGGCTGTACAATGAGCTTACAAGTTAATTACAAGTACACAGCTACTAGCCCAGTCTGTACAGCCTTTCCTCCCTTCAGGCCACTCTCATCTCACAAATGTGAATAAGGTTCTGAAAAAATGAACCCTATAGTCTTCTGCAACCTTCTTGCTGTAAAAATAGATTGCAACCATGCTTATGTCACATTGTTGCTGAGCAACCTTTCCCCCCTTCCCTAAATCTCCCTGTTCTCTAATATCTTATTGGTCTTATTGGTCTTCACCATGATCAGTCTGCAAACTACGACTCACTAGCCAGAAACAGCACTGCCTGCTAAGCTTGCAGGACACTCTGCCCTTCAATGGTTACACAGGCTTAGGGAGATATACCTTATAGAGTAACCAGAGACAGGATGTTGACCTAGGGGATGAAAAGGCTAATGGAAAACATGAGGGACAGGGAAAGAAGTCAAAGTAGGGGAAAAATTAAAAAATAAAAAAAAAAAAATTAGATCTCTAATCCCTTCCCCTTCCATCAAGGTCAGCAAAGAGAATCAATGACCTTATCATAGTCTTTCATTTTCCCAATGAGCTCTGGACAAGGATCTTTCTTTGAAAGAGTAAGGATTGTCAGGCAGAACAGCAAGGACTCACAGCTGAGCACTGAAAAAGCTTACTGTATGAGAGGAAATGACCGGAAAATGAAACTTGCAAGCACAGCATTCACACACACAGTCATTTGTGTGAATGGACTCAGCAGATGAACGTCCAACAGAGCAGTGACACCAATGGGTAAAGCCTAGGTCCACAGAGCTATTTGGAGAGGAACTTAGGTGCTTAAACTTAGGCATGTTGTGAGCATTTTAGAAGGCATAAGGTATTCAGTCTGGCTTTCAGCTGCTGCCTTAGAAGAGGGTGGGTCTCCCATAAACCCCACATCTTAGCTGCCTTCTCTTTGCCGATGTCTGGGGATTTCCCCAGGAAATCTAAAACCACATTACATGTATGCCTGGTTTTGGTCCCTGAATGACTCCTCAAATACCTGACTTCTATTCAAATATTTTAAACTTTATTTGGTTTAATGCACTATAGAGAAAGAAAATATCCCTCCTAGAACTGTGTTTAACAGATGCAGATAACTGCATTTATATCCCTGCCAAAGGGTAATACACCTTGGGTCTGTGCTGTTCTTATTTTTGTTGCATCATGACTCCACCTTCCCAGGCAGTTCTGATCAGTGTCTGACAGAGAAAGCTTAGCAGGCACCAGTAGACCAGGACATCTCCAGAGGCAGTTAGAAACCTAACATCTATTTCAAACCATCTCTGAGCATTAGGCTATGGAAATACAACCAGATTCTGGGGCAAGATTTTCTATGTTCTTTGCAAAGGTTTAATCCATCTCAGCGGGCCTTGTGACTAATCCGTCATTTCATCTCTACAAACTCGCAACGTCTCAGCTGATTTGAGGTCACAGCCAAGAGATTACCTGACAGTGGTTAGGTTAGTCAGCACCTCCCAAATCAGCAGCTGATGGGAGTGTTGCCAATATCAAATTTATGAGCAGAGTTAACAGTGAGGTAAGTACTGAAATACCTTTACCTTTCCAGATGAAAGATTCCTCAAACTTCAAGAGAGAAGTCCTTTGCCTGTTGAAGGTTTCGTTGTGGTTAGTTTAAGCACAAACAGTGAAACAATGCAACAGTCCACATAAGCTTCTCAAAGGAATCACCATCTACTTTTGTTCATGTATTACTGATTCCTAGTTGATCCAGCATGAAGTGGCACTACACGTAAACTGCAATAGTTTGAGCACAGAAAATTTCAGAGAGCAGAGGAGCATGAGCTATTCCAGATTGCTTTCTTCCAGACTACCTCATAAGTTTAATTTCAGTATTTTACAGTGAAATAAAAACAACATATCACAGTAAGAGATAGATTTTGTTCAACAGCATTAGCAAGGAGTAATAATATTAACAATGATGAACCTTTTTCTCATACAATTAAGGAGCTAAAGATGACAGATACAATCAGCTACTCTAACCTCTTCCAGCTACTCGATGCTCTAAGAAAAGCAAATTTAGATTTGCTTTCGGTGAGCATTAAGGACATTACAGAAAATCTAAATATAGAATATGACCTTGGACAGAAGGATCACAAGAGGTCTTCGTGTAAAATTAACTGTAAATATAAAGAAAAACTCCACAACAGATTTCTACAATTAAAACAGATAGCTCAGTTAAACTCTATTAGTAAAATCAGATGGATCGAGGATGTCAGGGACTTGAATGTGAAGTAAGTCTGGAACTTCTCCAAGTCAGAGGTACCCAGGGCATAAATTCCAAAATTGTATTTTCAGTAATTATGAGGACTTGTGTTAAGGGGCATCAGATCTACTAGATGAATAACTACCTGGAGGTGGATACTAAGAAGATGAAAACCTACCAAGTAATAAAATAGGGTGAAATGGTAAAGAATGAGATCTTCCTAATACTAGAGATCAAGAAGGCAAAGGATAAGTGAAAATAATAAAAAAATCAAGCCAAGATATACTTTGCTTTATAAACAAGAGAATGAAGGCAGAATAAGAAGGGGCACGTTGCAGTTGGCGCAGTGCAAAAACTAACACAAATATGATGTCAGATGAATGCTTTGTCTGTGTTACCAGTAACACATGGAAACAAACTTTGCGAGCAAGTCAAAAGCCTAATGTACCCACAGAGGCTTGAAGCAGGTAACTAGGCCGGGCTAAAAAAATGGAAAAAATATTGAAGAAATGCTGAAGGCAGCATACAGCAAGTGTATCTCCATTCATACCACCGTAAAATGAAGGTTTCAATTCCCGTTTGTTTATATGGTTACAAAACAAAGCTACACTTTACAGTTGGAGACTTTCAGAGTGATTCAAACTAAGTGAAAGAATCAAAAAGAAAAATAATTCCAGAAGCTGACTGATGATTCAAGCCAACTGAAGTGCCATACACTTCATTAAAATTACCTTCACAGGATCTGGAACTATTTTAGGAGGCAGTGGAATTTTTAAGTGTCTAAAGCATCTTGCTTTTTTTTCTTCTAAAGGTTTATTTCCATGAAGTATCTTGAGTTAAATATATGCCTTTCCCCTGACTGTTTCAGATTAAATAATAAAGTGCATTTATTAAGGAGGAAAAAAACCCCTTAGGGTGGGCGGGGGGTGATATCTGAAGAGGCCTTTTTCCAACTGTCAACATTTTGAAGCTGAGTAATAACGCAGCCTTGGGGTTGCCATGGGAACGTGTTTCATTTCCTAGGTGACAGCAATTGTATGTCGTCACCAGTGAACTGCACTGACTCTGGAAATATGTCAAGCTTCCTTCAGACGTTGGCATCCCAAGACTTCCTGCGCCTGCTGCAGGCCAGCACCTCTAACCTGGCACCTGACATGGCTCCCACAGGGCCCGAGCACTCCTCCTCTGCTGGGAAGAACAGCTCGGTGTGGCCAGGGCAGGAGTAGGGTCCGAGATATTCTGATTTTAAGACCCTAGCAAAGAGCAAACTCACCCATCCCCTTGGTATTCCCTCCCATTGCCTTACAAACCTACTACAGGCACTGCTCCATTCTCATTTGAGTGCAGCTCTAATTCCAACCCTTTGGCCCTGGATAAGCCCCACCAGCAAGGCTTCCAGTATTAAAATCACCCAAATCCTTGTGTCATGTTAGTAACTGACACATCATTTAAATCAATTATTTTGGAATCACCTGTACTAATAATCAACCTCTAAAAATACCCTTAGAGCTCAAAGACCTTCTAGACTAAGATGATTTTTTTTAACCTGGAACTTCAGATTATATGACTGAAGACCCTTCTTTGCAGCACTTATGTTCCCCTACACAACTTCAAGGCCACCAGCTGCACAGTATGACCAGTAGGATTCCTTTGCTATGAACACTAGGGAGGGCAAATATAGTAAAATAAGTTCTCCCTAACAGCTCCTCAGTGCTCATGCACTAGTCCAAAATAAGCAACACTGATTCTGTAATAATTATTCTGCTCTGGAAGTAGGGTGATTATTTTATTCTGGGATAATTACTCCATTTCCAAAGTGAAATAATAGTTATAGAATAAAATCATTTTTATTTTGGAATATTTCATCCACATGTGGGAGTTATTCTAGAACAGCTAAATTATACCCTCATAGTTAGAAGGGAACAGTCCTGCCAATCAATTTTCCTCACGCAGGCAAATCCTTAAATCATCATGCTTTTGAAAGGAACTGTGCCAAAGTTGTCATTGCACAACTGGAGACCCCTACTGTTTAATTTCAAGAAGAACCTGCAATCACCTACAGTAACTCTGGCTAACAGTTCCCCTAAATCATTTAGAGAGGAGTCAATAAAGTAAATTACAAGTACACCAAGTGATTTTCAGAGCATGCTACAAATACTCTTACTGATAGAAGAACCTCATCACATGATTTGAAAACAGTATCCATGTCATTGAATGCCTTCTCTTCGCTCACATGGTCAGAAATTGCTGCCAAAGATGGCCCTGGTCTACACTCAAAGAACCCTGCCTGCTGAGGTAAATGTGGGTAGAGGGATATGCCAGCAGCTGTAGCAGCACTTGATTTCTGAAGGAACTGGAGGCATACCCCAGACTGTGCAGCTATTGTGCTATTTGTTCTAGGGTAACTACCTTAGACAGAAATTTAAAACTGTTTACTAGAAAATACATTCAAAATCTGTTTTGATTTTGACCACTGTTTTCTAGCATATATAGCTCCCAAGAAATTAAGAAAGGAGTTCAACGGGCATTAAGGTAGGCAAAGAAGTCGGGAGGCTCAAAAGTTTGGGTTCCCACAGCAACAGTAATTCAGCAACATTCAAGATATAGAGCGAGCATAAATTAACAGTTATTGGAAATGCTGCATATGTGCACTGTGGCCATGTTAACATTGCTATGGGAACCTTAACTTTTGAATAGATAAGCATACTACCAAAATAAAAATCATACAAAAAAAATCATTACAGATTTTGCTGGAAAATACTGCAGCCAATTCCTCGTCTGAAATCCATTGATGCAGAGCATAAAGACTCTAAACCCTCAAATATCCAAATAGGTGAGAAAATAATCTCTAAGAACAGGGGTACCAGAGCAATAACTATCGCTGACACCAATGCTGCAACTTTACTTTAAATTTGAATTTACAGTCCAACAGTATGCAAAATCACTCCAAAATTACAACAGATGAAAAAATAGAAGTTCAAGTACAGCTATCACCCTTCCCTCTTTTCCTCACAGATTTTTTACACATTAAATATTGTGGAAGAACAGAGTGGAAATTTGCTACTGGCTTTAGTCTTTTCCAGCACATTTCAATTTAGGGGGAAAAAAAAAAAATCAAGCTGTATTCTGGTATACACTTATTTAGTAGCTGCAAGTCTGGATTGACTCTCTCACATTATTCTAACTAAACTCAAAATGTTCATTTCAAAACAGCTTGATTTGGTCAGGTCTTTGGTGATGGAAGTTTTCATATTTTTAAAAGAACCTAGTGATAGTAGGCTGCTACTGCAGCCTGACTCTCTAGGAGACTGGAAGTTGCTTCAGGGTGAAAAAAACAGTTCTACCACTCCATCCAATTCTCTATGATGCATGATCCTGGGCAAGCCAGGCTTACTTCACTAAGCTTCAGTTCCTTGAGCTGTGAAGCAGGAAAAAGGACACTCATGTTCCTTCTGATACACAGGTCCAGTACATTAACTAAGTGGCTTTTCTCTCCTGTTTAAAACAACAACAAAATCTTCAAGGCAGTCTTTTAACAGTATTTGAACAGAATTCCAGCAGCATCTGAAATAATGGCTCTGCCAACTTTTCATCTATGAAAAGAAAAACTAAAAGCTCTTTTCTGCCACTCCAGTTTGTCATTTCTGTGTGGCATATATGGTTAGCCTCATCCTAAATCCTGTTGAATAAATTTCTTCCCCAGAGTGACTGAAAGATCACCAAATATTTTGAACCAACAAACAGGGCAAGTTTCAGAGTCCTGGAACTGCAGAGGAAAAATAAATAGTGTTCTCCAGTCCAAGTCAATGCAAAAGGCTTTCTTGCTGATATCCTGGCAAGCAAGCCTGGAATTGTACTAACATCAGCAGGATTTCCTTGCTCATAGCAAAAGCAGGATATTGGCTTTGAAACAAGCCACACAGTTCAAAGAGACCCTAATCTAAATTATTTGAAGTGACTCTGATTTCTTGGCATTTATATCACAGACTTAATGAAGATTACATGGGCCTATCACTTGAACATGTTCTCTGTGTATCATTAAGATTTTACTCAGGCCGAAAACAAACTAACACTGGTTAGAATAATGCTTTTACAAAAACAGAGATGTTAACTCTGATGTACTGAGAACATTCCTAGTCTTACTGTCTCCCATTTATGACAGCCAGGAATTATTTAGCTTGGTTTTCTGGGACAGCAATGGGAGTCACCAAAAAAGATCCTTCCATGTACTTTGTGTTCATATGACAATAGCCATCAGCTTGTCCCAGTTTTATCATCACAGTTCTATCTACAGAAAACATCTCTGCTGTTCAGCACGTTTTTAGCCACTACTTGCCCTCATGGTGTCCACTTCAGTCTTAGAGGCATCTTCCAGTTTCAGGATGTATAGAGCACTCACCTCTGCAGTCCAACATACCATGGAAAGGGTAGTGTACTGAAACCATTCTACTATTCTACAAGTTCCCTATTCACTTCAGCATCCAGTGTTAGCATGACTTAAAACAAACACAAACAAACAAACAAACCACAAACAAACCACAAAAAAACAAAAAAAAACCTCCCAAAAAACAAACAAAAAAACCCCACAAAAAATAATAATAAAAAAATCGAGATTATGTAGTAAATCTCTTCCACATTCCAGCATCAATCCCAGCCATATATACAACATTGTGATTTTTGGTAAAGATTACTCCCTATTAGCTCTTGCTACCTCTAATAACCACCATACCACATTCAAACATTTAAATTAGACAGACAACATCATTTTTTCTCTTACCCGTAATTTCCTCTTTCCTTTTGACCCCATCCCTTGCCAAATATAAGCTACAAATAGTTCATGACTGATTCAAGCTATTCTCCCTCTCACTGGCATAACATGGTAAGGGCTAGAACACTGATAGTGAGGGAGTCAGGTTATATAAGCAAACATAGTGCCTCCTGGCTAGATGCAGATGAGTTTCATTTATAACCTGATGCCTTGTCAAAAGATCCATATCCTGTATGCAAACCATTATGCTAATTTGTTTTATTGAATATCCAAATCCCTCACACTCTAAAATGTTAGCAAAAAAAAGTTGTTTCTGAAATGTCAAGAAGATTAAGCTCTGCCTAGATGTTTCTGTTTAGATCGTACTAAATGTGCAGTGATACAAATCTTTATGTACACGAGTTCTAATGAACTGTGTGTATAAGGAAACTGGAAACATCTGTATGTCAATTTATAGGTGACTCCGTGTAGCTTTGCTTCCCTTCAAGTCTCATTTCATACTGCTTCTTAGTGTTCCAGCCATAAGAGCACAGTGGTGTTCTAAAACACTTCAGAGAAAATAGCAAGGATTGTATAAAGTCCAGGTAAAGTTTCCATTCTGTGTATCATTTTACTGTATGTCTCTTTTATCGGTGAGATGTTCAATCTCCTTTTTCTTTACTACTATGTTTGGTGCTCATAACTGAAGAAGACTAATTGAATAAAGAGGACATGCACAAAATCACATGACTCAAAAGATGATACATCATTGCTAACCAAAGACTAGTCCTAAAATCTCCTACAAACTGAGTCAGGGTAGTTTGTCAGCAGCATACCATAATATTTATTAAAATCAAATTCTGCTTTAAAATGAACTATGCTGACTACCATATCTCAGACAGTTATGCCTGTAGACCTGTATCTGTTACATATCTACTTGATGAGAAAAGGACCAGAAAAAAATCTTCAAATATGCTTTTTACATACTAAATCTTACCCCATTTCTTCTGCTATTGAGGCCCTCAAGATAGTACATTTTTCTCTGTGTCATAGCCCAATCCTCCTCTGTGCTTACAGCACCTCTCAAATTTCTGCGATCATTCATTTCATCATTACTCCCAGCTTTATAACCAGAAGTCAACATCAAAACACTACTTGCTGGAGGCCCAAGACCTCGTGGAATGAGGACTAGTTGGTCCTCACTCAGCAAGCCTGGGGCTTCCCTCTTTGTCTCTGCTTTAGATCCTTTAGTATCACAGAGTACCTTTTTTTTCATCTTTCCTTCTGTTCAACCAAACATTCTCTATGTGGCACCCTACTCAAAGTTCAACTTCACTGTCTTTGGAGACATTTAGTGTGTACAGATGTCCATCTAGCCACAGAACAGAACAGCTATCAACTGGGCAGGCAGATGACGGAAAAGCATCCCCAGAGAAGACACTCTGCCAAGTGCCACTCACTAGTGGCTGCTGTCTCCTTCCTTCCACTCTTATCAAGCCCTTCCTTCCTGTCCTGCATGAAAAGCTACATGTTGCAGCAGCCCTCACTAAATGGGAGGTGCACTGTGTGATTATTTTGCACCTCTTCTTCCCCAGAAACCCAGAACCCAAATTCTCAAAGCATCAGAGAGTTGTTCCTGCTCAGTATCAAATGATGCCACCTCCAGGCAAGGTCCTGTTAACAGTAGAAAGTCAGATACCAATAAAGCAAAAAAAATCTAACCTAGAAAGAGCTGATCCTGCCCAAGCTGTCAGTAAACAAGGGCTTTAGGCACAAGGCAGGATCAAGTCCCCCAACTGCAACGTGAAAACAGTGAGACAGTTGGTTTTAATTATTTACCCATTCTAATCCTGTTCATTTTAACATTTAATAAAAAAAACCAAAAAAAGGATTAGAATATATGACATTGACCTAGCCATGAACTACAAAACAAGTACATTGCCCATTACAGTTATATTTCCACTGCCCACGTAATTTTCTGAATCCTTGTATTTTATGAAATGTTTGGCAGATTTTACAAAGACAAAAGAGAGTTTTCCACATCCATCCCATATAAGTGATTGCTCTTAATAAGGATAAGCAGTCTTATCGTGCACAACTTTCCACAAAATAAACAAAGATCTCAAAACATCAGGGTTTTTTACAAATTAAAAATTAAAAACTACTGGTTAAACACACAAAATACAAAGACAAACCTACCCACCTTGCAGAGATATTTCCATGTGTTTGTTTAATACTTGGAGTGTGAAGGCATCCCTCTTCTGATTATGCTGAAGTAACAGCCACAGACTCGAAGCAAGCTGGCAGCGTTGCTCAAAAAATTACTCTAAATCTGTCCAGTAGAGGGCAATGACATACACACACACAAAGTGAAAAGTTGAATTTGAAATGAATGCTTGTAAAAAACAAAACTAAATTTAAGAAATCCCTATAGTTCTAAAGCATTAATAACTGTTTTATCTATAATATTTATATTCAGGGGTATACAGATCAGTGTCCCCCATTTTAATGCCTCAAAGGACTTCAAAATTTAAAATTATACATTAAAAATCTTTCTGATGTTTTTGCAAAATTGACCACTATCTATACAGAAACAAATCAGCCTTACATAAAAGAACAATATATCTTTATTTTACATTTGGCTGCAGGATAAATGCTGGAAGTGTTTTGTCCCTTTGGCAACACATATTTTAGTTGCTAAAAACCCTTCACTTTTTGTTTAAAATTGGTCCAGAAGGATACCGTTAAATCATTTTCTCCCTGTCACACACCCATCTCCTATAAGGAATGCTCACAGCCATTAAATAAGATACTGTGTTTGCATGGAAAGCTGCTGCTGCAGTCCAGCTGTGTCTTTTACAGTTCTCAGGGATTTTTTTTTTTTTTTTTTAACCTACGCTTAGAAATAATTCAAAACTTCATCAGGGTCTGCAGCACATTCCTGCATCAAATTCGGACCTGCAGGTACAAGGAGATTGGGGCTGAAGCACTGAACTGCCCCTGCCAGCTCCTGACAGACCCCAGTAGCAAGGTAAGACTGCAAGCAGTGCCTAGCACCCCTTGTCTGTCCAAGGACAGCAGGAACCCTTCTGGAGAAAACAGATGCGGTAGAAAACCCGATGGACACAAGCCACCACAAGTGCTTGTTTATGTCTGGTTGTGACTTGTTTCAAATGCTGTCACTTCAGGTTATCTAGGCTCTCAAACTTTTCCACTACAGTTTTGTATGATCTCAGGTTACATTCTCAGATCTCCTACCCCTGTGCTGCAGAAGCTGTTAAACACACTCCCAACAGCAGGCATGAAAATGAGACGCAACTCACAAGTAATGGTAAATTTTCTGATTTTTTTTTTTTTTTTTAAGTATGGCAAAGAATGGTTCATGTCAACACATGTCATCATCTGAACAGTTTTTTCCAGAGTATCCAACTTACTTGGCTGAATGTGGTAGTTCCTAGGGCAGCTGGTCAGGACTCAGAATTTGCTACAAAACCCCTGCAATACACTCCACTCCTGGAGGGAGGAACAAGCCTCCCAAAGCCCGAGTGCACTGGCTGTCACCAGAGTTAGCAGGCAGTGGGCGAGAACTCCTCCAGCTCCTTTTATCAAGATGTTCATCTCATGATCTACTGGTTTCCTAGCAGCTGCCACAGCTGGAAGTGTGAGAGAGTCCCACAGCTGGAAGTGTGAGAGAGTCCCCCAGCCTGAAGCAGCATGCATGGAGCAGCTGCCCAGTTCATACAGTGTGAAGACCCTGGAGCCTGCAGTGCAGATAGCAAGCCAGCAAGATACTTGGATTATGGTGAAAGCTCATCAAAGCAGAAACTTCTAGGACAGCCCTACACTTCATATGGTTCAGATTTGCCTGTGCAAAGGAGACATTTTTAGAAGATCCACAACTCGCTGTGATTTACATCTCAAGGACTGACTCTTGCACGTTGTGTATGGTAACCCCTCACTGCTCTGGTTACATTCACATCACATGTTTTATGTTTTCTTCATCATAAAGACACCTCGAAAATGTTTGGTTTTTTTAATCAAAACAGTTGCTTGAAGAACTTGATCGAAGTTTTAGAGAAGTGCAGTTATGACACGTGTATGTCAAATGGTTTATAGCCTTGGGTATAGCCTGTGTAACAGCCTGCACCAGTAACATTTATCAAGATTGAAGGACAGAAGAATTTTCTCATGATTAAAGATAATTCAGGTTAAAAGGTTAATTTAATTTTTATAATTCTTTAAAAGAAGATTTCATTTAAACAAATTTAAACTCACTGAAGAATTTGCTTTATATGTTCTCAGAAAAAAAAAATTAATAGACTGATACTGATTTTTCATGTTAGATGTTGACCAAATCTGTCTATTTGAAGAGAAAAATGGGTTTGGGCTTCTTTTGGGGGGGAGTGGGTTTTCTTACTATTGTACTTTCTATATCTGTTTATGGTACCATTGCAATAAGAGGTACTAAAATCTTGTCATGAAACTGATCTTAATGTGATTTAGTTATCAGAATGCTAGTTAAATATAATCAACAATCTACCTACTTGAAGGATGGAAACTGCTAATTTTAATAGAATTTATGTGACCTTCACTATTGTAGGCTTACCAGGAAAGCAAAGTAACTAGATATATCTAGAAGGGATGTATCTACAAATAGCATATTATCGTCATCCAACTTCAATCAATTTGTATCTGTCAACATACAGAGGGTTTCTGTATGCCTGGGCTTCTGCAAGCTTGACTCGAGGAAATCCCTTCAAATGAAGCAAAGCAAACATTTCAGCATTTCACACCTGTAGCCCACAAGCACCTGCACCTTTTGCTTATGGGTTTGAATCTTTTTTTTTTTTTCAGATGCTATGAAGCTCCTACCTCAAAGGCCTTTTGGCAAACTATCAGGACAAAAAAAGACCCCAGCAAATAAAATACGTCCTCTGTGATACACAGGCCCTTGTCAGAAGGTAGCAAGTAACATGAGCCACAACACCCAGGCCACACGCACCAGATATGGAATTAAGGTGAACAGTCAGCATGCAGGAACAAAATGTAGGAGGAATTTCAAAACATACAGGTTACCCAGACAAGATGGCACAGGACAAAGCTCAAAGGTGCCTGTATGGAAGCCTGACCAGTACACAGAAAGAGTCTGCAGCCAGCATACTCATACGGCACACAGGAGGGTCCACACCAGGAAGGCAGAGAGTCACTTAAGGCCTTGCAGCACAGTTCCAGTACTTTTACTTTATAGAAATGGAAAAAAGTCAAAGCTGCTAGCAAGGAAAGCTACTTTGTGTTAACTGGATAGAAATTTTTTTAATAAGGTAAAATCATTCTACTACTCTGCCATAAGAGAGCAGTTCCCATGAGATACCTGTCCTTGAGTCCGGCAGCAACCATTTTTCCTAGCCCAAAACCCCAGTGAACCATCTGCTCCTCAAGTAAAGGTACTTCCTGCTATATTTAATATACATTTTCCATACATTCTAGTGAAGCCATTTATTTTCCCTAAGGCCAGTAACACAATAACATAACTGTCCTCAGAAAGTTAGCATCAGCTTGACCTTACCTACAGTGTAATTTCCCACCTCTTGGAGGCAAGCATAGAGCCCAGGTGAGTCCTGATCTCTGTCTCACCTCACCCTCTCCACCTCAATACCCCAAGGAAACAAACTAAGGAAAGCAGGCATGTAAGGTGCCAAAGCAGGGGGTACATCCTCAGTTTCAGCAGTCAGAAGGCTCAAAACGCATAACCCATAGCTTAGAGATGTGAGCATGCTGACCCTGTTCTGATGACAGTAGAGCTTTGAAGGATATAAACAACACACACACCACTGAGGCAGGTAGCCTTTAGGCATGCAAGTGAGCAGGCACACATAATTTTGCTGAGTCATGTCGTATGAACCTAACAGGTTTGGGGAAGGCAAGAGATCCTCCAATTTCCAGCCAGCTTGGAAGGAGTCAATCACATCCAGTACAGACCAGCTGAGGCTGAAGAGAGCCTAAGTAAAGAAACTGTCTCCCACTAGTGCATTTTGTTGCCTGAGTCGTGAATGTGCTTTTAAAATTGCAATGGCTTAGCAAGGTCTGACAAAAGCCCCAGACAGTGGTTGCTGCACAACATTCTTTCTGTGGCTGATTTTAGTTCTTGCAGACTGGTTCACAGATCCACTGAGCAAGGTAAAGAGCCAGGTTGCTTAAAAGAGTAAAACCAGTCCTTTTTTATTCCTCCCTGTGACTCTTTCTAACCCAACTTCGAATTTGAGATGCTGAATAGTTTTGCAATGAAGATCTATAGACACAGAGGTCCCCTTTGGAACAAGACTGAACATAGAAATATGTCCGCCTGGACCTTCTTTTTAAAGCATCATACTTGCCTAATTCCACATTCAAATATTTTAAAGTTAGTTCTGAAAATACTCTGGTAGCCTTAACCATTAATGTCTTAAGAACCTATTCAACTGCTTTTTTCTTTTTATATCACTAAAGCTGAATCAACAAGATTGCAGAGATCTGTCTGAGATCAGAGTAACTGCAGAGCTGAATTTAGCCCAGTGGTATTTTTGTTTAAAGGAACAGCACAGAATGGAGAAACACTGTACTCACGAGTGTTTTGGGACTGCATGAAGGACAAACTCATTAGGCTGAAAAGCAGTACTTCTATCTATATGTAGTAATTGTATGAATAGCATCTTAACCAGTTCATCTGGAGATTCCTTCAGTAACTACTGCTTTCTAAAGACGTGTTTTTTAAAGATCTTATTACTATATAGAAAAAAAAAGAACATAGCAATTGAAATATATGAAAATACATGAAATGTGACTAATGAAATTTATGCCTAAACGTCATATTTTCACCAACTCACAGAATTACTTCTCATTTCTTACACAGTAATTTAAGAAAAAAAATATAATCTCTGCACCTTCCTCCTCTCCCCAAAGGGAACAAAAAATAATTTTAAAAGGCAAGATGAAGGTGCTAAATGCAATTCATAGAAATCATAGAATAATTCAGCTTGGACAGGTCTCTGGAGTTTTCTAGTCCAACCTTTTGCTCAAAGCAGGGCCAAGCTAGGATCAGAGTTTTATCGGTTGGGTCTTGAAAACCTTCAATGGTGGAAGTTGAACAACCTGTCTGAGCAACCTGCTTCACGGCTTGACTGCCTTCAGAGTGAAAAAGCTTTTCATTATAGCCAACCTAAACCCCTTGTTGCAACTTAGGTCCACTGTCTCTTGTCCTTCTGCCATGCACTGCTCTGAAGAGCCTGGCTCCATCTTCTCAATAACCTCCTCTAGAAATTGGTAGACTACTACTACCTCCAGCTGCAGTCACCTCTTCTCTAGGCTGAACAAGCCCAATTCCTTCAGCCTCTCTTTACCTGCCATGTGCTCCAGCCCCAGCCATCATGGTGATCCTCCTCTAAACTCCCTATAATTTAGCAATGTCTTTCTTGTATTTGGGGATCCAAAACTGGACACAGTACTCCAGGGGCAGCCTAACAATTGCCGAGTAGAGGGATATAACCACGTCCCTCTACCTACATGCCATACTTCTGTTACTGGAGCCCAGGATGCTGTTAGCTGCTGCCTCCACTGCCAGGGCACTGCTGCTGACTTACATGCAGTTTGTCTTCTACCAGGCCCATCAAGTTCTTTTCTGCCGAGCTGTTCCCTGGCCTGTACTGTTCCAAGGTAGGGTTTCACCCCAGGTGCGGGACTTGGCGTTTGTCCTTGCTAAATTTCATAAAGTTTCTGCTGGCCCATCCATCCAGCCTGTCTAGGTCCCTCAATGGTGGCTCTGCTTTTAAGCATTTTGACTGGTTCCTACAGTTTGGTATCATCTGCAAACTAAGAGCAAGCCCTCCATCATCCCCTCCAGGTCACTGCCAAAGGTATTCATTGACAGGTGTCAGGATAGACCCCTGTGGTGCTCCATTCAAGCAGACTCATTATTGAGAACATGTCCATCTGGTACATCCAAACTCTGAGCATTTAATAAGCAGGCAGGATTTCAAGGCATAAGCTTACAAGTATAGCAGCATATCCGAATTTAATATTTAATCTAGTCATAGAAATCAGCTTTTAGGCTGTTATTTACGTGACCTAACTTTAGCATTAAGCCTAGTCACCACTGGCTTCCTTTTCAGTCAGCAGAAAGAAAAAAAAAAATCAGTACAAGCTGGGGGCCAACTGGTTGGACAGGTTAGCAGCTCTGCAAAAACAGATGTCAAACAACAGGGTGTTGACAAACTGGAGAAAGTACAGTAGTGGAGCACTAAGTGACTGTTACTTAAATAGCTGAAGGTGCTAGAAGATATGCAAGGAGAGCCTAGAGGAACTGGGTTAGGTTACTTGAAAAGGAGAAGGCCAAGAGCCAATTGCTGAATTCAACGAGCTAAAGGCGAGTTGTAGAGAAGGTGGCATGAGAGTCTTCTCAAAAGGGCACAAAAAAAGAAGAGACAATTTGTGACAAATTGTGATTCTGGGAATTCCAATCAGACATAAGGAAAAAACAAATCAAAGTGGTTCAGGATTGCTAAAAGTGCTCAGAGAGGCTGCAAACTCTTCCTTCTTGGACATTTTCAAAACTCAGCTGGTTAGGCCTTGAGCAATCTGATCTAACTTGGAAGTTAGCCAAGATTTGAGCAAGGGGTTGGATCAGTGACTTTAAGAGGGCCCTGCTAGTCTAAATTTTTCTATGATTCTATGAGAAAGGCTCCTTCACTGGGTGATTCATCTTGTCTTAAAATAGGTGTCTAAAATAGATTAGATGAATCACCATCTGGTGGTGCCTGTGTCTCACTGAAAATATTCTCCACTGAATACAAAGGCAACCTAAGCTGACCAGCTATGATTAAATGTCTTAGAGTGAGACATCTGTAAATTGGAAGAGATGAGAATCATCATTAGTGACTTGTGCCCCAAAGTGATAAAGTTCTTGTCTTGTTTATATTTTACCCCTTTAGGGCATGAACCACTTCCTTAATAACCAATCTCATTTGTGGGAGAAGGTGGACAAACCCTCATGTAACACATACAAATTGAAAATTAGAATAACTTAGAATTTGAGCTACCGCAAATATATTAGTTTGTTGCCATATGAGCACTTCCCTTCATAATGCAATGGGTACAGTTTTATGACTGGGTATATATTAAAATATGTAATATTTTTGTTTTTAAAGACAGCTGACAAATTAGAAGCTGATAGGATGTTTTTTCCCATGCATGAGGATATCTCTGTCTTCACAGCCTTATAGTGGACCATAGTGGATAAAGGAGAATGGGTTTAAATGTTCAGGTCATATAATTTTTTTAAATTATTGTTGTTTTTATTATTATTATTAACTGTAAATTATTTAAGAACACAGTTGAGAGCTGTCTGAAATGTTCATTGAAAGGAAAAGTCCCAGCTATTTAACACAAGTAAGTAGAAATCATTGAAGTTGCAGGCTTTTTTTTTGGTCCTTGAAAACAGTATTTAGCTAGACAACATTTCTTTCTTCCTGGAAGCTGGAAGGAAAGAAAAAAAGGAAGTAGATTAAAAAGAAAAATCAAGTCTTTTTTTAGCCCTCCACATCAACAGAATGACTCTGTTTTCTTCTATCTAAAAAACTGACATATAACTAAAAGTATTAAACAAATTTCAAAAGCCACTTTAACAACAATTGATGTCTACAGAACTGTATTGGTTACATGTCTAGTAAAATCAGTGTAACTTTTTCCTAAGGGAAATGGTATTTTTCCTACATACACTAATTAAGTTTCATTTTCCATGTTCCACAGATTCTCCCGAAGCAAACTTCCCTGTTGTTTCCTCAATATTCAGCAACCGTTTGTTTGGTACATCACACAGAGGAGAGGAAGTTCCCTGGCTGCAAAAAATGACCCAAAATGAGAGCACTACCATAGAAAACTGTGGTTGAAGGCAACTGGAAGAACAGAAGCAGCAAGTAACTTCTACTACATGTGCTTTGTTTGGCAGCAGAAACAAAGGTGGGCACGCCAAGATGAAAGTAAGTACTCTCCAAAAAAGACAATTTTGTTTTCGCCACACAGCTGATGAAGTCTATGAAACTATCTCACAGGTCCTCTAACCAGCCCTGCCTGCAGGGAAGTCACTCGACACACCCCTGAGCAAAACAAGAAGGGAGTGGAAGGACAGAGAGACAACTGACAAACATATTTCCTCATAAGAAATATTCCTGAGCCAAGCACCACCTCTCAAAGCAGCCTATTTGGTAGTTTAGAAACCAGCCCCTCTTTGTAATTACTTCCCTGTCACAGTGGAACAAATTCAAAGATGAGTGGTCATGCCCTGTTGTCACATGGCCATCACTAAAAAAGAGAATGGTCTAAGCATCTTTAGAGAATATGAATCAAAACTTAATAAAACTGGTAACATGTCTTAGGGTCAAAAACAGTCTACACTGATTAAGGAGAAAAGTCAGTGCAATAGAAGCCTTCGCCAAAACCACCAAACCCAAGATTTTACATTTCACTGCTGTTTCAGAAACACCATTGGAACCTTTAACATTTCAGCTATGCAAATATGAAAACTTTATTATTTTACAATTAACAGAGACCAAGTCACATATGTTTATTCTGAGTACTACTCTTTAGTTTCAAGGTATTCTGTTAGCTAATTGTAAGATAGTAAATTACTCAGTGTGAACAAAAATATTTCAAATTCTAGGTTTTATTTTAGGGCATTAAGATTTCTATATTGACACATACCCAATACCATCAGATCTTATTTTTCTTTTGAACTGAGAACTATGAATATTGAATCTTATATGAGAATGTGCATAAGATGCCTGGTTTTAAAAGAAGCTTGCCAATGCTTTTCCTATAACAAGGTCAGATCAAAAACTGCAGGGGCAAACTCTTAGAATTTTGAGTGAGTTTTAGTCTTACAAATATTTTCAAGCATGTTCAGGAAGTCAGCTTTAATCACATATTCTGGGGAAATATTTTTTTCCTGTATAGTTTCTAGTACTTTGTGCTGACAGGTCTCATGCTTTATTGTATTTTGTGTCTTACCCTGAAATGCCACGCTATTTTGCATGACTGAATTTTTGAAATCTCTAATTGATTCACTGTAACTACAGTAAAACCATCATGTATTAAGTCATTCTATGAGAAGTCTCCATCTCCTCCTTCCACATAGGAAAAAGAAAAAAATAGCCGTAATTATGGGAACAGAAGAGAAGAGGAGGTATATAAGAAACTGCCATTTGTCTGGCTTGGCTACTCAAAACTTTTTCCAACATAATTCCACAGATCAATAGAAAAAGAAACCGTTTAGTGCTTCCTTATGACTTGTAAGGGCTAACATTGGGAAGATCCCAGTACTTGCTCTCAAGTGGGGACAAGTTTGTGATATAAGTTGAAATCAAAGTCATCACTGTTTTACTTCAGTAAATTTTACTAGTCCTGATTGTGAAAAAAAGAATTGGCTCAATTTGAAAGTCAAAACATTTTTTTAGTCAAGCTTTGGAACGTAAGAGTGACAGAGAACCTCATTCATCAAACCTATGAAAAATAGGTAACACTACTGAGCAACAGCTAAGTAAATACAACTGCCATTTATCAAAAACACACAAACACCAGCCTCAATCTAGGAAGGCATTTCAGAATGAAAAAAAAAAATACTTTGAGTTAACAGGACTTTAGTTTCTTTAAACGTTTTTTTAAAAGGATTTCTAGGTAAAGGAGAAAAAAAGCTTCCAGATTTTCAAAATCGGGGTCAAAACCAGTATAACTGCGTATTGACATTCGCGACCACAGCGTGTAAGCACTGCTGACATATTCATAAGAAAACACTGAAAGCACCTGGAAGGCATAGACTCAAGAGAGCAACACGGAAACACAGAGTCATTCAGTAAAAGCTCTGGCAATTTTCAGACCAAGTCTCCATTCTTCCACTCAAGCTTCGCAAAAATTGAGATCTACGCAAGAACAATAGCATATCTTCAAATATATGAAGAGGGACAATGTTGCAGCAGAGACTGTTAAAGTGAGATAAAACCTTTAGATGTCTGATCTTAAAAGTTTACTCTTAAAAGCTTGGAGAATAGGAACTTGCATACTTTCTAACATGGGGAGGGAGACAAGACAGACCCCTACAGAGCATCAATCTTCTGATAGAAACATTATAAACATTACTCAAATGAGGTATCACTTAACTCTCCCAGGCCACATGTCACTAATCACAGCAGAGTAACTAGACACAGTCATAGAGATTGCAAGCAAGAGGAAAAAAATAATGAAAAAGTACAAAACAACCTAGTGATGATACAATGAACTGGGGGAAAAAAAGGGAAAGATGATCAAAAACCAGCTTATTCTCTCTCAGCTTTGTCTGACTTTCCAATAGCATGGATGCATGCAGAATAATTTAGAAATTAAGGGTCAAAGTAACTTCACACCAAAGGAGTAAAATGAGAACAGCTCTTTAATACCTCTCATGTCCTAAGAAGGTTTATAGTATATGACAATCACACACTACAAATTCAAATGGATGTATGGAAACATCATGGTGCTAGGTTCACATGATTCTGCTCCAGACTGAAAATTCATCCTCTGCTGACAGGCATCAGGGGCTGCTCCTCTAATTCTCTTTTCCCACATAAGAACTGTTTGCCTGTTCTTTCGGAAGATCCAAGACCACCTGAGACAGGAGGGTGACATCTGCTGTCCAGCATCAACTCTTTCGTTCCTGAATAGTCAAGGCCTTTCCTCCTACCTCTCAACTACAACATAATTTTCCCAGTTCCTGCTGGAACTGTTTTGCCTGTTCCTAGCAGTATGCCAGGACACCCCTGAGGTACGTGGTAGTTATGGACCCCTCCAGGTGACTTCTCCATCACACCCAACTCTGACCTGGCAGTTTCCCACTGAATGGTTTCCCCTGCTTTGCAGGATAAAGCTGACTGGGGAGCAGTATGACTGTGGCAGAACACATTATTTTAACATGTCAGACTATCTAATACTTAAAAAAAAAAAAATAGCCTAACTTCATGCTTTACACCTCTCTCTCTGGCTGTTCTTGGCATGCTATTTTTATATATATTAGAAAAAAAAAGTTTACAATGTGTTCAGTAAGCTGAGAGCCAAAGTGAGGCCATCCTTAAAAAATGTTCAGTTTCCTACTCCCAGCAAACTACTCATAGACTAATGTCTGCAACTAGACTCTTAGTACTAGGATGGAGTTTCAATTTTTCATAGATTTCTTGTTTGTTGCAGTGAACTTGTAAACAAGAAAATTCATCAAATGCTGCCCTACGATAAGAAAAAAACAAACAAAAAAAGCAAACAAAAAAATTCCAACCCAAGCTGCAGGAAAAGAAAAAACCAACAAGTCAGAATAATTTCTGAAGGACGGCTCATACCTAGAAGGATCTAGGGACTTGCACAGATTTCCCAGAATGAGTTTAATGCTCTGACCATGAATGAGGAAAAAGAACAGAGCAGGTTTGAGAAGGATGATAAAACACACAAAAAAAGACTATAGGAAAATAGAATAACATCAAACTGGCTTTGCTAAGACATACTCTTAGTTTGTCCAAATTTTATATGTTTGCTTTTGCTCTTCCAAAGTATTCTGACTGAACGGCACAGCTGTGACGCAGTCATAAAGCTTTTGTACAATCTGATCATTCTCCAGAATCATTTTTAAGCCATAGCACTATTGGTCAAACCTTGATTTATATTTATTCGCTAAGTAATCTAACTAAATTGAATGCTACAACAACAATAACAACAACAACAACAATAATAATAATATACACAGCTATACTTTATAACATGACTGGAAAATTCAGGATAGAACCGTATTGCTGGCAATTCTAGATCCTTGTCCGTTGTGCCCAGTAAATGCACATGCTTGACTGCTTTTCTATTGTAAAAATTTAAAAAAAAAAAGCCATTAAAAAAAAAAACAACAACCGAAAAAAAAAACAAAAACAAAACCCAAAAAAAACCAGAAAAAACAAAACAAAACAAAAAAAAAAGTAAGAGGGTTCAGGAAGTGCATTTCAATATGATTACAATAATTTTTTGGTAAATTAAGCCACAGCCTTTGGCCATAGCATGACCCAAAGCATGAGCAAAGTATGTTGTAATGGTCCACAAATGAAGTGCCTTCTATATGTTATGACTTAGGTATGTACTGCAAAACTTGGCTTCATCATACTTTAAAATATAGGAAGAGAAATTTTTATGTCCTATGACAGAATGCTTTATTAAGAATAATGAGGTTTCAAGAACTTGTAATATTTGCAGAAAAGAACATTTCAGCAAGGAAATACATCTTTGGAGCATTTCTATTTTTACAGAGAGGCAAGTTACATCAGCTTTAAAAAAAAAAAAAAAAATCACAACAAAACCAACCTACACAAATACGTTCAGGTCCTCTCTTACTACAACATCAACATGAGAATATCCCTTGTGTACCTCTGTACAGCACTAGACAAGTTCTCTCACACACACGTCCTTTGACACAAACACTCCTGCCTTTGCATGCTTGCACACAAACACTGCACTCACACGTTAAGTTTCTCGCACATAATCAATCCTCCAGGCTCGGGCGCTCTCTCACACAAACACAGACGTGCTTCATACCTTCTCCTGCATTAGAAAACCATGCGAACCATCTGTCACTATTTAATCTCCCAACCCAAGCTAAGCAAATATGTCCCATCTCAACCCCAGACGCCCCAGTCAGCCTTTCTAGCAATACACTCTTCACAAATAGACCATTGTTTTTGCTGCTGCCTTCCTAACGTTAATTTGTTTTCCACTCCATCTCTTCTCCTTTTGCTGCCATATGCCCCATAGAAGGCTCTATTTTGCTGCTCTTTACAGCAGTTAGGCCTCAAGCAGTCCAGTGTTGGATACTGCATAGCCAGGGCCAAGACACATTTTCAACAGGCAGCATACCACAAACTACCCACTGAGATCAGTGAGCACAACAGATTTCCCTTTCTGTTCATAACTTCACTCTTCACTGTTCTTTGATTGGTGAGTGTTTAGGCAAATGGACACAAAGAATGAATCTTTTTTTAAAGAGATAGTAGTTATCATCGGAAGAAAAGAAAGAAAGCTACACTTCAAAACCTTGACCGACTATACGTTCATTTCATAGGTGAAAAAGGAAGGAACCATTTTAGTGTTTGGGGCAAACCCCTCAAAATACTGTCTCAGGACAGAGGGGCCTAAAAGAGGCCCAAAAGCTTTGGTGTGTGAAAGACAGGCCGGAAAAAAACACTGAAGAAAAAAGAAAGGCCACCTTCTTTTAGGGATCTCAAAAGTGCTGCTGAAAGCAGCATGCTGGACTTGGAAGGAACAGCATCAAAAGCAAGGCTGAAGTACTTTCAGCATTTCAGGGAATGTAACAGTACACCCCACAACCAGTGCAGAAGGTTGCTATTGCTCACAAAGGTGTTTATTAAACTCTGTGAAATACCTGTCCCAATTACATGTCTCTTTAAACCACTGCTTTTCTTTCCACAAATGAGAACAGAAGTTTGCATCTAGCTTTTGTACCAGAGAGACCCCTTAGGACCTCTGAGGGTGATACTGCCACACTGGAGCTTATGCTAGTCTTGAAGAATTGGAGCAAATTCCTTTCTGGAGACAGAGCCAAAACACAAACCTTAGCATCTCCAATACTGAAATGTCTCCAAACTGAGGGTTAAACCACAGAGTTTCTGGTGCACATAGTGTGGACCAAGCCCACATCCACTCCTAAGAAAGGAACCGACACATACCGGATGTTTTGTTGCTTGCTTCTAAAGATGATTAATTTGGCATGCACTTCAAGAAAGGCTTAGATATATCCAGATTCCAGCTTTACCTAAATATTCACTTTATTAGCGGGGTGGGGGGATGTAGTGTCTGCATACTTTTTGAAAAAGAAACTGTTACATGACTTCTGGTTGTACAGCACTTGGGATAATGTCACCTACTAGGGCTGTGACTTACACCAAAGACTTTGGGAAAGGAGGCACCTCTCTCTTTTGGGAAATGGAGCCACAGCTGAGAAATCTCTGCAGGCAAATAAATTGTTTTATTAACAAGTGAAAGAAAAGTACCCCACAGGAGAAACTCTGATTTAAAAGTCTAGGAACCATACATTTTCATCAGGACTAGTCAGCAGACTTTATATGTTACTGCAAAACGAGGAGGGCTTAGGCAAACGAAACCCTCAAGTGTGAGAAAGCTTTGCATAACAGCCTTTTCTGAAAGCAAATTCCCTAGAACTGCCTGTCTTCAGTACATATAGCAAGTGGTACATGCAGTGGCACGAGCAGACTCCAGGACAGAGAAACCTGTCTGCTCCATGACCAACTGGCCTCAGTGAAATTGGAGTTTCAGTGTTTTCCTTGATATCAAGCTTCTTTCACATTTCACACCACACACTTCTCACCTAATTGCAGCTGGTGTCTGTGCCCTAGGAGAAACTAAACTGAGACAGAAAACTTGTGCAAGTAACAAGGATTCTTAAAATGATTAGTGAAAAAAAGCATATGATGACTGTTGGCAGCAAATGAAAAAAGTTTTATGATCTTCTACTCAGGTGTTCTTTATTCAGCTATTGTAATAACCATTACTTTTGAATTGTGTGAAAGCCTTAAAGGAAAGAGACCGTTCATCACCATAGAGAGATACCAGCAAATGAAAGATGGTTGGACGGTGTCTAAGCCCCAAATGCTGTCCTACTGCTTCATTGCTAGAAACGTGCCCAACCTTCTCGTGACAAATCGTGTATATTTCCAACAGAAAAGGCCAGAACGGAACTATTTCAATGGAGCAGATTGCTATAGGTGGAGAGATTATTTGTAAAGGTGGCTGAAAGATTGTGGTCTTTGACTTCAACCTAAATATTAATGACAAGTGGTCCATACAGTTAGCAAAAATCAGGAAAAACCTTTGCCTTTTACAAATTTACTAGAAACTTTGCTATCAGCTATTTTTTTGTTGGAACAGCATGGAAGCTGGTCTTCCTGTCTAGGACTTGGATGCTCAGTGAGCCTGCCAGGAAGCACCAGGTAACATTTCTCAGGCTGTCTTTGGTCTCTTCTAAGAATATAAGATCCAAATAACCTAAGTGGAAAAGCATCTGGTCTTCCCTTTTCCAGTGCTGTCCTGCCATGAACCACTGACAGAACCTACCTCTTTGATCCCTACACACATGTGAAAACACAAAGGGAACAAAATCAATACAGGCTCTTTTCTTGAAGCAACCACTTCTCAGTGCTTTAACTGCTGATAGACCTCCTCCAGCATATTTTAGTGCTGGCAGATAGGTCCAGTAGACACAACATAAAGCATGTCTCAAATGTCCATTTTATTTAACACCAAACAATGCTGCCCTTCCCTCCCCTCCCAAAAAAAACCACTCCTCCTTCACTTTCACCTCAAGGCAATCCAAAGGATTTTCCAGGGGGAAAGGTCTGTTTATATTAACTGTCTGTCGCTTAGACAAGAAGCAGGACAAGCCAGTAACCCTGAAATAAAGCATCTGTTCAAGCTACCATAAAATTAACAACCCACTTTGGAGACAAAATAAAATCTCCCCAGATGAGGAAAAAAAGAAGTTTGGAAAACTCCAAAGCCAGATTTTGAAAGAGTAATTGACTCCCAGACCAATGTGCAGGTAGAACTATTAAAGCAGAGAACATGGCTGCTTGCAAGTCCTACTAAAGGAAGAAGCCTACTCCCAATAATCTGGATAGTTCACCTCCTGCAGTGAAAGAACACTCACAACATATGTAATGTGTTTCAAATGTGAAATTTTCATGAAAAGACAACAGAAAACATCCAAATGCCATAATAGCTTATTAAAGAAAAACATGGGGGGTTATTACACACTATATTCAAAAGGAAATATTTATTTCAATAATTGTTGCTTAGAGTCTCATGCCAGATTCAATTCAATCACCTTAAACATCACATCAAGAATATTCATAGTAGGCCTCTGACCAGCTCAAGCAAGACTGAGAACAATAAATGAAAGCTCATCCAAACTTCTTTTCCCAAGCAACACCATTTGTTGCTCTAGATCAGTTAAGCAGAGCCCAATTGTTCTGGCCAATGCATTATTTCTAACTTTAACAATTTTCGCTATGTAAGGATGTGGCTTAATTTCATGTACCATTTTCTGTACCATGTCAGCAAGGATGAGGTCAATAGCAGAAAACATATTCTATTCCTTGCTGTGCTAAAATTCAAAGTACTGCACTTAATAATTTAGGTTTGGAAAAGAAAGCTAAATATCAACATAATATCTAAAATTATCAAATTTATATCACTTGTGGTAGAAGTTATCATCTTAAAGAAGTAAAAAAAAAAAAAAATTCTACAGATTCCAGCAACTAAAAGTATCTCTTCTGGCAGATGAAGAAGTCATGGCCTGTAGTTAGCCAATATCCACAGTCAAGCTGTGGAACTCTGGGGTAAGAAAAAAAAACAAGGACAAAAGCAGTTTTCCAGAGAGAGGTTTCAGACTTGACAAGCATAGAATTTTTTTTAAATTATTATTACCAGTATTTATAGCTATATCTCACTCCAGTCTTGTAACCATTTCCCCCATACTTTCAGTGCAACTTCAAACTCACGTTAAGTATCATCTGCTCCACCTGGATAATTCAGTTATTTTTTTTAGACTTGGTGTTTCTCATCTTTTGCAACCTGACAAACTCCTAAGTTATTCCAAAATACAAAAGCCCAAATGAAACAAACCAGTACAAGAAATCGCAGAATTCAGTCTACAGAAAGAGATGGAGTTGATGCCAAAACTCATCTCTCTTTCCTTCTTCACCCCCAACCAATTCCTTATCAAGCCCCAGATCTGAAAAGATGGCCACACTCTAGAAAGCAAGGTAGATTTAGAAAGAGGAGGAGAGAAGTTTTTACCAAGTTGAAAAAGCAGAAGAAGGCAAAATGAACAAAGATGGGTACAACAACAACTACAATTACGTGTAGGCAGCACAAAGAGACAACTGGGGTTATTCAGCATCACCCTGATATCTTTGTGCTCTTCACTGATTAACAAACTGCAAGAGAGAATATCTGCTTTTTCCAAGTTCACTGAGCTGAGGAAACAGCTGAAGACATTCGTAACTTCCGGCCTCACCTGAAGGGTTGGTCATAATAAAGTAAGATCCATCATATCTGGTCATAATTTAAATAAAAATAAGTGGAGTCTTCTGAGACATAACTCAACAGTTAAGGAATAAAAAACTACTCACAAAAAACACTACAAACCACAAAAACCTCAACAACAAAAACCACAAAAAAAAAACCCGTAAAGCTAACCTGACATTAATAATGTGTAGGCATATCATTAAAAACTTACACCGGACTTCAGAAATAACTTTTGGAGTTTTACAAATGCCATGCTCCAGACATATCCCATCTCTAGTAACCCCTGGTACCACGCCTGTACAGTTCGACTGTACTTGTAACAGCACCACCATGGCATCCCCTTTTATGCAATTACTTAATGTCTCTGATTTTCTAATAAAATGAGAACATTTAAGAGAACTAAAAGTTACTAAAAATCAGAGCTGTGCCAGCAGTTTCCAATGATGACCCGACAGGATTTTTCCCCCAGCTGACATCCAAGTAGTTAAGGAATTTATATAGTCCAGCCTAGCTCATTCATTTCGAAATTAAATTTCTGTACCATGTGATATTCCAGATACATCTGGAGGATGGAAGAAAATGGTTAAGGAAAATCATTAGCTTATATGTTATTGTAGCACTTATTCAAATCTTGTAAATCAAGCATGAACAACTGGAGAGGAGGAAATCCCAGAGAGTGTTCCATAAGAGACTTTGGAGGATCATTTTAGACAGAAAAACTAAAAAAGGAATAAACAACTTGGAAAAACAGAAATATGGTGGAGGAAGCTTTAATTCAAAGTCACATCTGATTAGATTTTTTCCTGGATTTCTAATCTCAATAAATCTGCATAAAAATCATTAATTTTTTCTTTATTGCAAGGAAGAAAATTCAACTTGTGTTTCAAGAGCTGTGCTGAAAACCCCTCCACATTTTATTTAGCACCACAACCTGGAGCAAAGAGCTCCACTGGTCAAACAAAACTCTATAGTAAACTTGTACTACTATAGTCTTCCTGGTATCCTCCTCAGTAACACTTACCAAGCCCATTCTCTTTTCCAAATTCTCTTTCATGGAATGTACAAAAATTTCCAAAATTTTTGTAATTTTTTTTTTTTTTTTGTAAATAACAAACACTACCACCACCCCCCAAAACAAGAAAACCACACGAGAAAAAAAAACCAAACCCCATCAGTAAACCATTCTTCCTGATGACCAAGTGGGTTTTGTTTCCCTTCAACTATATTTAGTGGGCAGCAGAAAATAAACAAAAACCCAACCACCCTAAAACAATACTCTCTGACGGTAAACAAAAGGTACCTCTAAATACCCCAGAAAGGTGGTTTAACAAGTGAATGACCTTCTCTTCTCTTTTTGAGGGGTAGTACAAAAACTTGTCATAGCAGACTAAAATACTAAGAACATTTGGTTACTTTTAAATAAATTTAGTTTCAAACAGAAAGGCTGATCAAACAAGAATTTATGTATGTCTAATATAATTACTTTTAAAAATACTGACTTTTGGTTTTATTAAAAGGAGATGGGATATTAAACTCAGTGAAGAGTCACCTTCAAACGGTAACATACTGCAAAGAACCATGTTACCATACCAGAAAGATCCATGAGCTATTTCACATTTTAATTTGTGTAAACTAACTGGTGTCATTCAAGCCGAGTCATGACAAGCTTGCAAAGACCTGAACTGTCTGTAGGTATTTGGAAACAGAGCTCGTTGCTTTGGAGCTCACAAAATGCCACGTGAGACACCGCGTGGTTTGCCATGACTATGAACATAGCACAAGGCCAGACATTTTTCCTTGGCTTTTTGGGTTGCAGGTCCCATGCAAAACACTCTGGCCAAATCTTACTTGAGTTTGTTTGACTTTGGGTCAACCTTCCGTTTGAACGGCAACAATGTCACAGAGCACAAATACAGCTGACTTTCACAGAGATGGGCATTTCTGCTGAAAAGGGAAATTGTATCAGAAAACTGTAAATAAAGGAGAAGATAAGAGCAAGCAGACCAGGCTTCCTACTCTCTTTGCAGACCTTCCAGAAAACACACTCTGCCCTATTTGCTGCGTCCCTTCTGTTGATCTTGTGTTTGTCTTCACATGACTTGATAGTACTTCTGTGAGTTAAAAAAATGAGCACTTTTTGACAAAACTGGCTTGCTGAAGTACTAAGAGAAGAGATGAGTAAATAGAGAGAGGTAAAGAAAGATTACAATGACTTCAAACACAAAATAAAAACAAACCCAAAAGCCATAAAATGAGCAATTTTAAAAATACAGCCATGTATGTGTGTGCCAGATTTATTAGATTGCAGCCTCTCTGGAGCAAGGACCACGCAAGACAAGGTGCTTATCCAGTGCTGAAGTACAAGTTTGCCATCAGCTGAGGCTGCCTTTGGATATGACCTCATTGTAAAAACATTACATTCAATCACAGTGGTCCTTGAAAACTGCCTCCTGGCTAGTTGATTGTTATTACAGATTTCACAGTAGCTATTAGGTATATTTACATCTGTGTCTTTAAAATCATGAGTGAGAGAGAAAGAGATACCTGGGGAGTTGCGGGGGGAGAAATAAAAAAGCATGTCTGAACAGATGATCTTTACAGTTCCCCCCTCCTGCTGCTAGAAGCTTCCCACTCAGCTTCTGCTCCTATTTGTTCATCTTTCTCTGGCAAGAACTACTCTTAACTGTGTTAATTTTCTTTTTTTGTGAGTTAATGTTGGGTAACGTGCTTGCAATTGCCCACAACTAATAGATTTCCAGTGATTGACTTTACTGCACTCCTGGCAGTAAGTAGGGCATATTTCTTGAACCAGGGTCATTTTAAGGGATTCCAGAAAGTACCTTCAGACATTTCATGGCTTCATTTAAGCAGCTGCTTTCTTGGTTCCGTGCAGGATTTTGAGCAGGAGGACAGAATCTTCAAAGGGAGGTCACTATCCTCTAGAATATTAAGTTAGAACCATTTCAAGAGTTTGAACAAAGCATGAAGCATGACCTTTTTTTCATTTATTTATTTAAGGCTAAACTTGGCAGATATGAGAATATCCAACTGTAGTTAGACAGCCATGATCTCAGCCTCTGGCTGTGCAAAGACATCTTAAATCTGTAGGTTTTGTGCAGATCCAGGGGATTTTTGCCAAAAAGTTTTCAGAATAAAATTAAATATTCCTTCATGGTAAGCTTTACAATGTTTTCTTCTTCCTATCCTAGCCTATTATAATCCTAAATTAAAAATATATAATGCTCTGGGATTATCACTGCTTATACTGCAGTTTCCCAGCCAAAAATGACTGCTATAATTCTTTAACGGTTTAAAAAAGGTTAGGTGTCACACATCTTCTGCCTTTAAAAATCAGTGAGGCACAGCCTTTTCCTAATTACTGTCCAGTTACCTGGGCATGAGTAGGCAACAAGAAACAGTCCTGCCAAGGAAAATCTTGGGAACACCCAACGCCTGGGTTGCAGTTGCAGAATGAATGGCGTCTGTCAGAAACATTCTGTGAGAATGTAGCAGTGACATACTAGAAGCCACTTACATCATTAGCTTCTGAGGCCTAGATGAAGGATTATCTAGATGCTTTGACCCTTCAAACCCCCCCCCTCCCCAAATGTTGTAGACAGCATATATATATATGTATAACTACACTGGTCACTTCCCAATGTTAATCTACCCTTTCCTTCAATTTAGCAGCTTCACATCTTCATGAAAATCTTTTCCAAAGCTACGTGTGCAGCATTAGCAGAGGTGTACATTTAAGTTTCTTTGGAAGTACTAGCTACCACCAGCCAGGACTGTGCCTTTGTATTTCAAAGAGAAAAGAGAAAATGATGATGATCTGTAGCTTTTTAACTATCTCTGCAGACTAACTGCAGTGAGTCTCCTTCCCCCAGACGTGGCAAAGGAAGGTGTGTGGCTAGGTCACAGTTATCTTCCCATGTCATTTTGAATCTGCAGGGCTGTGTGCTGACACTGCCAGCGTGCCAGCTATAGGCCCTTCATCTGTCAGGTGCTTGTGTCTCCTGTGCACCTTCAACTCCTTGCCTAAACCTCAGCATGTGAGTCTTGCATATGGCACTGAAATACCAAGTACTTCCAAGTGCCAAGGTAAGCATACACAGTTTGAAACTAACAGGCTCTGTGAGTCAAAGGACAAGTAATACAATAAGAGCCAACATTCAAACAGGACCTTCTGAAGAGAAGTATCCGGATATTAAGAACATTTTCAGGTACGATGACCAGAACCTAATGCAATCCATATGATCTGCCTCAAAACCCTACATGGACCACAGCACCATCTCCTGGAATCAGAAGTTTCATTGCATGAAAATGCTGCAGTTCTTCAAATACTGTGAAGAGAACCAAGCAAGACAAACAAAAAATCCACCAACACTGTAGGCAAGGGTCTGGAGTTAACAAATGCAAAAATTGGCCTGCACAACATTTCTTGTGTTTCCAAGAAATTACTGAGGTTCTTAAGAAATCAAGGAAGATCAATGAAGAAGAGAGAACTGTCCTCAGCTCGCCCCACACAACTGAGGACACTCTTCATGCTCTGCAGGGATGTTCAGCTGTTAGTTATCACTTCCCAGACAAGCCATGATGCAACTCTGGGAACTTGTTTTTGGTTTGCCCTTGAAAGAGACTACAAGTACTCATGCAGTCTTATATAGATGGCACAAAAGAGCTGAAAAGCAGTAGGAAGACCACTGATTCAATCGTTTCTATACAGCCTCTAGGTGTGAATGTTCCTAGTCCCACTTATGGCAAGGTCACACAAAGTTGAAGCCCACCTATAAGTTATCACCTTTTTTCCCCAAAGACAGCTGGAGAGCTTGCATGGACTGTTAAAACAGAGACCTACTCTCTGAAATTACTAATTTGCAATCTTTAGTTCCAAACCATAACATTAGAAAGTGATTAACAACATACAGAGCAGATCTGCAAAGCCTGAATAATAATTATAGCATGAGCCTTATCTTGGCCATATCTATACTAAAGGAAATATGACAGGAAAAAAATGCAGGTGAATAGACAGTAAAAATGAAAAATAAATCACACTTAGCATGGGCAAAGCCTAGAAAGCCAACCCGATCGCATACAGAACAGCCAGATTTGTTACTCTAACCTAACAGCTACATAAGACTAAAACAAATGCATAATCATGACTATAAAAAAGGAGCTATTCTTGAAGATAGTGTTTTTCTGATATTCAGCCTCTGCTCATGCAGAGTTTGCCTTCTCCAGGTGTCTCGACACCTTCACTCTATCATTTTTCTACCTTCATCTCTCAACTTAAGTAGGCTTCCCCTTAAAGGCTGCGTGTCTCTTAGTGCTTTCTGAGGATTGTTTCCTTTTTCATTTGTTGTAACTATTACTTCATAGTGCTATCATGTATGACTCCTCCACCTCTGAACCGTATTGTACTGGTTTTAACTTTCCAGTATTGTATCTGGGCCCAACACAAACTGAAAAACAACGTAAGAATCAATCCATTACCAGCTGCCCGTCAGCTATAATACAGCACTCAAGTAAAACACAGTGTGGATGGCTTTAATACAGCTTGACACCTGAAATACAGCTGCTCATTCCACATGTTATCAAGACATACTAGGAAAGGACTTAGGAGCACAAGCTCAATTGCCCAATGTGTGGGCACACCTTAAATGTCAACATAATTAGCTGCCACACTGTGACTGAAGTGATACACAAACCAACTGTATTCTAGCCCATCACACCCAGACAGCATCTCTCTTCTCCTTCTCCAGCATAAAGCCACAACTGTTGCTCATTGAGTTGCCAAGCTTTCTACATTATCATTAGTAACTTAAAAACAGGATTATGCTCAAATAGTACAGAAACTTTAGGGCCACAGTGTGAAAACACAAAGTGACTTCATTAATGAACAAGTGCTTCATTAGAGATTAGAGTCTCTACTCTTATGTATCAATAACACAATGCCTTTAAAAAACAAATACATCTGAATTTTCATGTCACTTGCCTTTTGCATCTCTCCTCCCTTCCCTTATAGAAGCACTGGACTCAGATATGTTCAGAAACCATGGCAAGGTGGTATCATCAATACAACTCATCCTCCTGTCAGCACAGAGTGGTCAGGTGCATGTGGACACTGTAACAGGGGACCAGGACTCTCCCTCATACTTTTCATAGCAAGAGTAGATGCACATTCCTTTGCTAACCAGGAATAGGGAAGCAGCTCCATTTATTTATTTATTTGCAGAAGGAAGGAAATGGCTATGAAAAACCAAACAGAAACAGTGCAATGCATTCCTAGTAAATCCAGGAGATTCACACACATTTTCATTCTGCCAGAAGTTAAAGGAAACCTGCAAACCTTTTACATTTTTTTGTTTCACTTCCTTTATAATCCTCTCACCTTTATATTGCCCTCCCTATTTAGCTTTTTCTTCAAGTGTGAGGAGACATGCTAAATAAAGGGTGTTCCTCCTCTGTCAGCAAGGGTTCTCAATTTCCCAGGCAGCACCTGATCAGTCAGAGGAGCACCTGAGGCCAGCTGAGGACCAGGTTCTCCAAAGACTAGTCCTAGTCCTCTTCGGAAGGCCACTCATAGTGCAGTCAGGAGAATGTCTTCATTGAAGATCATTTTCAGAGCTGCTCTTTCCCCATTGCCTCTCTAGGTAGAGAGAGAGCAACCACCAGGTATGGACTCAGCCAAGTCCACAACTTCATTCCATTTAACAGCAGTTGCTACAATGAGTTAACACTTCGTAATACACTGGAGTATCACCATCTGCAGGTTGGGGCCAGCCAGGATGGACTTCTTTTGCTCACAGACAGATGGAAATGAGGCTACAGCACTGTCATCGTGATAACTACAACTTTATGGAGCCCAAAGCAGAGTCTCAAACAGTTATCATAAAGCTTCAAGATATGTTTGTCCTTGAAATGCTGGTTATTTAACCAAAGCACCATTTTTAATGGCTACTCGGGAGACTTCTTCACTGCTTTTTTGCTGAAATTACGATTCCTGTCTCACTGGGTGTTTTTATAGCATTACCATTCAAGCTACATGACCAGCATAGCTGAAATATCTAAGTGCCCACAAATAATTAAAAAGTCGTCTCCACTTTTTAAATGTTTGGATAAATTTATTTATAGGGCAAGTCATCAATTCCCCCGAAGTCATACCTTCCAACCACAGCAACTATGTCAGGTACTTAAAATATCACCCCTTCCCCTATGGCTCTGCCTCTCACGTCAGCTGGGATAGCTTTTTTCCCCTAGAATGCTGATAATGACCTCAAGACTTGCTAGCAGCAGCTAAAGACCAAGCTGTACTAGGCAGTACTGCACTGCTGGGCAGAAAAGGCCCCTCCTACACGGAAACACCAACTCAGCATAATGCTCAAGCATTATCCTTTGTATTTTACTTCAAACAAGGCTCATAAACTTATACCGAGGCACACACTAGCACACCTCTCTAAAACCAGTGGGAAAAGAAAAGCTCCTCAACAGTCTTTATGACACAGTGGACAGGAAGGCATGTCAGCAGCAACGCCTGAGGAAGGTATTTTTTCCAGAGACCACTTACAACACTGTTCCAACAACAGCCTATATACTTGCCCGCGATCTCTCTTCCCAAACATTTTTAACTCTCCTTAGCTTTACATTTTTCCAGCATTCTCAGTCTGCAGCTTCACATAAATGGAAGTAAGTTGGTAAAACTGTCATCTTTTTCAGCATATTAAATCTGATCCTCTGAAAAAGTTAGACCCCAAAGATTGTTCACAGCATCTGGAATGCAGATCCTTGACTATCTCAGAAGAAAGAGATTAAAAAAAAAAAAATTAAACAGATGAAATTATCAGTAACCATTGAGCTTATCAGCTTTGGAAAGTGTGCTTGCTTTTCCATTAACAAAACCCTAATAAGATGCTGATGCAATTCTTTTGTCTTTTTTTTTTTTTCCTGGTGACACAAACTTCTTCCTATGAATGGAATCGAAAGGATCACTTCTTTCTATGTTATTGCAATATCGGCATAAAACCCAAGCTGTACAATAATTCCCTTCCCTTTCCCATGCCCTCACAAACACATAAGCTTCTGTCGCTAAACACCTTAACTCTGATTAGCCAGATCTTCCAGAGTATGATCCAGAGACAGAGAGGGCTTGTTTGTTTCAGGGATCAGAAGCTAAGTGGAAAGAAAAGAATGGTCAGGACACAGAGGATGGAGAAAAGTAAGTATGCGAGAAACTGAAGCCACAAATCACACACACGGGCGGAAGAACTGCCAAGGGAAGAACTGCTTTGCTTTTCTACCTGTATCAGAGAAGCATGGACATCAACTACAGTGTTCAGAGCTCTAAGGAATCACAATATTCACTTGCTTAACAAAGCAACAAATGGAATAAATAACTACTTGTATTGATTAAGAGAGTATACGGAAAATTGTAAATTCAGAAGTTGGGTGCAATTCTGATTTTCATTACATCAATGTAAGCCTTCAATAACAGGACAGAGCTTGGTTTCCTGTGCCTGACAATCCCAAATTAAGATTTAATAATAATCAGAACTTAACACCAAATTTCAAGACAAATGTGAATGCTAAGCACTCACACAAATCATCAAGTATTAGTCAGAGAGAATAGTTTAGCACAAACTGCTCCCCCTAGTAATTACTAGGGAAGTATCCCTTGCATAGAAGTGACCCTCAAGAGGGCTTTGATTAATAATAACTAAGACCATCAAAATCTTGGAAACATTTCCTTATGCCCATGATTAACTTCTATGTAAATGGTCAGTACCATTTAAATAAAAAAAACCCTAATCACATCTTAAAAGTTACTTGTGGGCAGACAGAAGTTCAACTTTATCTCTGGAAGAGTTTTGCAACAGTTCTCTCTTTAGAGAGCAATTTTGTAAAGCACAGAAAGCTCTCAACTATAACTCATTTGTGACAATGGAGACCTTCTGAAAAACTGGACCACAGGGAAAGTGGAAGAAATGCATTTATTTATCTTCATACAAAATGCAAATAGAGAAAGAGCAGTCCAATGAGAATTTACAGATTACTCCTTCCTTGAATCCATCATGTTCAAAAATCTCTTCAAGAAAATTTCCAAAATACATTATTGCACTATGTTCAGAAACTACTGGGAAATTGTGAGCAGCATTACTGTATAATTTCAGCACAAGATGATATTGCATTTGGTCCTGAGAATTGTCCCTATTTTATTTGTTTGTTTTTAAACCAACACCCTCCATTTTCACATCTTCTACACTAGCTTTCAACACATTCGTAGAAAACAGTAATTCACAGAAAGAGGACCCTTCTTCAGGTTTTTTTATGCTACAATTTTGAGCAAAAAGGTTATTGCCAGAAGGGAAGTCCTCTGCTTCAAATTCGGCTGAAAAAGATCTTTGTCATTTGACTTGCACTGAAGCCTGAAAGACCTGGTCAAAAGTCAGGAGTCATCTGCTGAAATACAGCTGTCTACATCCATGCTAGATGTTTGGACTACTTTTATATTCAATTGGCAGAAACGACACTTCTCAGATCTGATTCTGCTGACTAAATGTAGACTTCCACTTCAGGAAGAGATGAATTGATCCCTAGAAATGTTCTGCTTCCTGACTATAAAGGGAGTGCAGAGAGCTGAGTTTCAACAGATAAATCCCACCTTCTCCATGCTGGGTATCACACTGAACAACCATATCCATTTTTTCTGCTAAGACCTTATCAGCTTTGCTGGAACTTCTGCCACTTTAATTGGTACAAATAAACCGGTGTAGTTACCCTAAGCTTCATGCACAAACAACGTAAAGAAAGGGGCACCTCTGAGTGGTAATTCAGCTTGTGTAAAAACATGAATTCTCCCCAAAAATGCCACCGTGTCTTCAGAGATTACGGCAATGCGCCTTATGAGTCTACCCCTTAATAAGGCGAAGCAGTGAAGTGCCTTGAATTAGACAGACGGGTTCAGGCTGTTGCTGCTGAGAAGGAGGGAGATACAGAGCAGTCTCATCCCTTAACTCCTCTCCACACCAGTGAGGCTTGAAACTTACAGCATCAGACCCCCTCAATAAAAGGCAAGGTTACAGTATGGATTACAGAGTCCTTCATAAAATACTTTGAAGGAGAATAAAAACAAAGCCACACCAAGGAAGTTTGAAAAAATCTGTATTGTGGCCTACATAGTGTCTATCCACCCACAGCTTTGCCAAGTGAGGATAAACAAGAGCTGAATGAAACTCCGCAAGCACACACTTCAGTTGGCCAAATATCCAACACAGTCTGGAGCAGCTAAGAATTAGTCCACAGTCTCTTAATATTTAAAAGCAGAAGTGCAGGCCCTCAGAAGGGTCTGAGACTCCTCTGTCAGCAACACCTGCTCTCAGTTGACCAGGTAGCACAGAAGCATAAGATGGCAGACCTGGAACCAGGCTCTCATGCTTTCACGCTTCTGTCACTAAAAGAAGTCACCTCATTAGCTGAGGACAGCCGGGCTGCCACATTCAACCTCTGCAGTAATACAGGATTTGGCAGCCTCCAGAAATCTGAGCTCTCTGTTTTTCTTCACTTGGTTTACTAATGCCCACTTCCCCTTCCCTGCCTCCCTGCTCCCAGTGCACACACATTTTAACGCTAAACCCCAGGTGTTACATGGTTTCTCCATACTTCTAGGCAAACACTACACACTTGCCCTCCAAATTTAGCAAGTATGCCTTCTCCACAGAGGTAGTAAACCTGCTGTAAGAGCTCAATGTTTCATAGTAAGATGCTTAAGATTAATAAAAAAATCTTCCTATCTCATGCCTTAAGAAAGTCTCACACCCACCATCTTACACAAAAATACATTCCCTACAAGACTGTGATACATTGCACACTCTTAATGGTTTCTACAGTTACATAGTCACAGACAATGTAATTAACAAGCAACATTCCTTCTTGTAAAATAGGAGGAAGAAAATAAACAGAAGTTCACAAAAATATCTTTAAGCTCAGAAATAAAACTACATTTTTTTTACCTAATCTCATCATGTACTATGTCAGAAAAGACAAGACTCTGGATTATCTATGTGCAAAATACAAGTTTTCAATCAGTCTGATTTACAAAATACATTGTCCACCCTTACAAGGAAAATGATACCTTACTTACTCCCTTTAGATACAGATCAATACTTTATCAAGTATTTTTTCACTTTCCACTTCATTTGATTTGTGCATACTGAAATCAAGAAAAAAAAGAATCCTGTGTTGAAGTTATATTATGTTTTCTGTTTCTTGTTACATAACCAGAAGTGCTACAGAAAATATTATTGTGGAGTTAGGAAAAAAAAAAAAAGGCATTCAAAAAAAAAAAAATTCTAACCAGGCAAACATCACTGCATCACAATAACGTGTAAGGTGCTTCTACACCCACTACTGGCATACATTTAAATTAAAATTACACGTAATCTATACCAAACTTTCTGAATGCTGAGTCTCTGCTGAATGCCCTTTCTGTATTTAACCTCCTCTATTGCTGACAAAGAGGTAAGATTTTCCAGGTTAGTAACAGCAAAATTCCACATTGCAAAAACATTGAATGCTGTCATGTATATAAAGTCGTTGACAGGGTCTGAAAATGTCCCTCCCATGTCAAGATTAGTCTTAAGCAGAGAAATGGCAAGAAAATACGAACATGTTATTTTCTTGTGGGAGAGCCAAGCAATTAAAAACTAACAACCACATAAACCCTAAACCATATCTTTTGAGAGAAATGGTGAATTTCAGTGCTTCTTTCTAATGAAACCAGAAGAACACACCAACCACTGTGCTGGAAACATTTTCTTGCAAAAGCAGAAACACCCATGGTGGTAAGGGAATTTCACGATGTGGGGTGATTTCTGACATTAGGATCTTTCACATCATTTACAAAAAGGGCCACAGACTCCATGTTGGAGAACACACTCATTCCATCCCTCTCTGCTCTGTGTACACCTGCCCAGGCAAAAACACCATGTTTCTGAATTTGAGCATGCACAGAGACATACTCGCATCGTCATCTGAACCCACCACACACCCACCATCTCCCACCAGAGCCACTTGCAACAGCCTGAAACACTGCACTGAATCGAACCTCTGCATTACAGCTACAAGCCCAAAGCCCTGTAGCTCAGCTTGGTTCATCTGGGCCCACTTTGTTAAAATAAACACAAAGGAAGGGAACCCACTGGGCTGGCTGAACAACAAGAAATTCGGCTGCAGAACTCCCTCACACTTGTGTGCACAGCTGATTTTACACCACTCGGCTGCTACGTTCATATTATTTTGTCAAAAAGTACAGAACAGCTTTCACCACAAATACTTGGAGCTTGAAAATTACAGCAAAACCAACTTTAGCTGGGTGCAAAGTGCGCTACAAGAGCGGCGTTTGAAGCCCCAACGTGACGCAACTGAAATCGTACCAAGGACGGGGGCTTGCTGGAGGAAACTGGACCCACGCAAAGCCACAACGTATATATTAGGTGCCTATAGCTCATTCGCTGCCCAGGCTAGGAGCGCACTGCAAACAGATTTACACAAGCTACAAATCAATGAGGCAGTGTGGCTATGCCCATGCCAGTGACAAACTGCAGTGGGGAAGGGAGCCTGGACTGCTTGGCAGACCTGCCATTCCCCTCGGCCACCCTCCCGCACCCCCTTTGCTCACGCCTTCCCCTCGCCCCCCCCCGTAACCCTTCCCCTCTCACAAGTTCGGTGTCGCTGCGGTGGGAGCAGCCCCGCAGCCTCTCGCCCGGCGGTGCGAGCAGCCCGGCCTAAGCGCCCAAGTCACCCCAGTGTGGCCGGGCTGCAGGAGGCCGGCCAGGCCGGCACGTCCCTGCCGTGGGCTCCCAGCTGCCAGCCGCCCGGCCACCTGCAGGCCTCCGCCGCCCTACCTTGCTCCTCGCCGGCCCCAAAGCAGGCTCTGGGGTCCTCGGGGGGGAGCGGGGCTCCGCCGCCCTCCAGGGCTTTGCGTTTCTTCGACATCTGGTCGGTGTTTGGGAGTTGAGTTTCTCCTCTCTCTCTATCTCTCTCTCTCCGGGGAGATGAGTGTATGTAGAGAGAGAGGGAGAGTGTGAGGGAGAGAGACACAGGGAGGGAGAGAGAGAGATTGAAAGAAATCGCTGCTTAAAGAGAGGGGAAGAGACTTTGGAGTGGCTGGAGAGCAAGTAGGAGGCAGGGACTAAGTGGAGAAATCCTACAAATCACAATCCCATCAATTCAGCCCCACGTCTAGAGGGGCTGTTGAGGTCTTCCCCTTCCTTGCTCATTCATCTGAGTGTGTGAGTGAAAATAAAAGACAGAGGTAATAGTCCTCTGTTGCTTTTCCAAATGTTAGCAGGTGGTGCTTTTTTTTTTTTATAGGGGGCTAGGGGGGAAGGAAGGAGGAAGCTGACTGATATTATTTTCCTCTGCTGGGATTCCTT